>OZ024826.1:47382477-47664977 GCA_964016985.1 Anodontia alba
TCTGAAAAAAAAAATGTCTTCTGCCGAAATTGTTCAGTATATTGAGTCCATTGCCTTTAGTATGCAAAGTTCATTTGCTGGTTCATTTCTGCTTTATGAGGTTTTGAATAGTTGCTGTTACAGACCAGTTGATCTTATAGGCATTATGACCTACAGTGCATTCTACCTACAGATGTACTCCAGCTGCCCTATTCAAGGAACAAGACTGGCGTGGTTCTTTTTCTCAAAACGCACCAAGGCTTCTTGGCTAATGAAACATTACATCTGTCATGATATTCCTTGCCTACTGCCATCGACTGTTGCTGGCCTTGGCCTACTTTTTAAGCTTGGCTGAACAATGTTACCTGTGGCTTTAGCTCGGTGTTTAGTCATGTTTAGCTCTATTTCTCTTAACACCAAGGCTTCTAGGCTAATGAAGTTTCATACACTCTGTCATGATACATCCTGCCCACTGCCATCGACCATTTGACATTGACCTACTTTTCATGCTTAGCTGGACCATGTTTAGTCTGTTTCTCAAATATAGGCCTTTATTATGCTATTGAAACTTCATACCTACATCTGCCATGAAACTATCTGACCACTGCTGTCGGATAACTTACATTTCATGCAGGATGAACAATGTTTAATCTGCATTTAGCTCCAATTTCGTGAACATCCAGGCCTATAGGCTAATGAAAATTGGTACATACATCCACCATGATGCACTGTCATCGACCTTTACCTACTTTTCATGCTTTGCTGAACAAAGTTTAGTCTGTGTTTAACTCCCATTCTGAAACAGGCTTCTATGCTGATTAAACTTCATACAATGTCTGTCATGACACACCCTGCCCACTATCATTGGTTTTTACTAACCATAACTGATTTTCACACTTGACTGAGCAATGTTTAGTTTGTTAGCTCCATTTCTTGAACACAGAGGCCTGTATGCTAAATGTGCACAGATCCACCATGATGTGCAGTGCCATCGGCCATTTCTGACCTACTTTTCGTGCTTGGCTGAACAGTATATGTTTTGGCCGTTTCTTAAACAGGCCTCTAAGCTAATGAAACTATACACGCATCTGCCACGACACTGTCCATTGCGATGAACCTTTTCTGACCTTGAACTACTTTTCATGCTTGGATACAAGGTTTAGTCTGCATTTAGCTCCATTTTGTGAACACCCAGGCCTATATTGGTAGGCTAATGAAACTTCATTCACACATCCACCATGATGCACATGCCATGTGCTTTAGTAGACATATTGACATTGGCCTCTTTTTTCACACTTGGTTGAACAATGCTTAGTCTGTGTGTTTAGCTAGCTCAATTTCTTGAACAACACCAGTAGCCATGACAGCCATTTGGCAAATTTCTTTCATACTGGATCACTCATTTGTTTCCATGGTAGCAATCCTACTGTTTTGCATTAGGGTCACTATTGATGACTTCGTGTACCTTTTTATCAGTAAGAAATTTCTGGTTGGTTAGTTTATCATGTTTTCCCATTAAGAGGCAATACTTAAAACTTGGAACTGCAGTCAGCGCTATTACTGATTTGTTTAGCTCGTCTGTACAAAAGTAGAGAAAGAGACACTGTGGTACCCCAGATGGTGTCTGCATCCATAGTTATTTCAGGTTTATGTCAACCATTTGAAAGATTTAGGTGGTATGATGGTAGATACTGGTTCGAAGTACCACCCTTGCTCCTCCCTATGACCTTGAGGTCAAGGTCATGCATTATAGTTCTTCTTTTTCGAAAGGTCTAATCTCCTGACTGCCTTAATAGATTGTTTATACTGGAGTCAATATTAGATACATCTTTAGTTGATATCAGCTTCGGACAAAAGTTTTAAATGCAGGCCTCCACTTGGTCATTGGCCACAAGGTCAAGGACTTTGAATTCTAGTTTGACAAAGATTTTAGAGCTCCCATGGATTTAGTTGATTTTGCGGTATGCAAGCCCCACTGCACTGCATGACCTTGCAGTCACGCTACGTAGAATTTTCTGTAAGAGCTTGATATTAGATTTTCATCCTTAAGGCATCGATCACAACTCCAGCAGATGTCATTTTGAAATATGATTTTTTTTTTTTTCAAAGAAGTCTTTGACATCTCGTGTGAAATTGTCTGTCAAGTAGATGTTTCACATAAAATGTTAAGACTTTTTTTCTTTGAAAAAAAAAAAAAAAATATATATATATATATATGTAGAATGTCATCTGCAAATGTTGCATACAACAAGGATACACAGGCTATAGTTTTGTTGGATGCATATTCTACAGCTTAACCACTGAATTGGGCTGGTTTGTGTATTTTGCTGAATTTTTATCAGGTATTATAATGATTGCAGGGTTTTGACATTTGGGCTGCGTCAAGCAAAAAATGTCTTTGAACATGCGCAAATTGTGCAGATTCAGTTCATCCTGAGCATGCGTAAAATATCATCAAGGCCATTGCTCTACTGACACTAGATACAGACACTCGATACAATGACAAAATTTATGATTACAGTTTGAATGTCATGAAACTTCCGCTCAAGAGTCGAGAGGTGACAGTAAATGAGAAATTATGCAAGAATATTACTGAGGCAGTTCTAACAAATATCCAAAACATAATTCTGTGATTAAATAAGAATAAAGCAAGGCCTTTCTTACTTATCATTCTGTCCATTAAGGATTCTTTACAACAGCAAACGCATTTCATTGGCAACATATTTGGGAACAAATGCTGTCTTTGTAATGAGGGTTCACTGTGTCAAATAATTCTGTTAGCACAGTGATAGCAGATGCAGAGGCTGATCTGGACCTTTGCTGTCGGCATATGCCCAAAGACACATTTTCACATGTCACTGCCCATTTAACCCTTGTCCTGCTGAATAAATTAAGATGCCAGGCCCACTTCTAATTTTCAGCCAATCAGTTTACTTGATCTGGATTGTTGCTATAAATTTGCATACTTAAATGCAAACAGTGCAGATCCAGATTAGTTGGTTTCTTCAGAAGCCAACTGATCTGGATCTACTCTGTTTGCAAAGGCAGGGTATACCCGGGTTTGGCAGGACAAGGGTTAATACAAAATCATTATTCAAGAAGGGCAGTTGTCAGTTTCTGGCGAAAGAATGTGCACAGTACTGGTTAACCGCTTAGAGGACTAAGCCTGCCCAGTAAACGTGTGGTTAGGTAAACTGACCGCGCTCGACATGACCCCATTGGGTTGACTGGGCTGTAAAACCTCAACACAAACAAACAAAATCATTATAATACCGGATTCTTCAAAAAGTAGGACTTCTACTATGCAGTTTTGCTAAGCTTCTATGAAAATTAGGGGTCCTAACAGCCAAAACAGGACTACATACTTGGAGTTAATGAAAAATCAGACATTAGCATCTGGGAAGGAAATGATCATTCAAACATTTACATATTCTTGCAAGAGTCAATATATGAAATATCCAGACAGTAAATTTTACATCCTGGTACAGCAGAGCAATCCATCCACAAAAACACTGCATATTTTGCACATTTTCAGAATGACTCTGAACCGGAGCCAGAGCCAGAAGTTGAACCGGAACCCGAAGTGGAACTCGAGCCTGAATTTTCCCCTGAAGACAAGGAAGACAAGAACCTAGAGGTCGAAGAATCTCTGATGAGGCAACAGCTGATTGCTAAACAACAAGAGCTGTTAAAACTTCAACAGGCAAGACTAGAACTGGAACTTGCAGAGGCAAAGGAGAAATTACAACAGCAAAAGAAAAAGGTAAGGGTAAACATGTATATTAGGGAGGATTTGATGATGCATGTATTTCTGTGATAATTTTTCATATTTCTCTGTAAAAACATACGTTGTACGTACTCATTAGAAGCGCCAAGGTGCTTCTAATCAGTACCCACAACATATATTTTAGTAGAAGTAAGAAAAAAAGTATCCCAGAATTATAAGGGGAGTTGTTAAGTAGTATTTGGTGATAATTCTGGGATAATGTTTCATATTCAGAAAGGCCGGCCTCTGTGGCTCGGTCAGATGCATGTTGATAGGTGATCAGGTTCCGGTTTGGTCCCTGCTGGGTTCGGCAACATTCTTTCATAGAGATTCATCATGAAATATTTTCTGCAGTCATTCTCCCCCTTCTGCTGATTCAAGAAGGGCAGTTGTCAGTTTCTAGCGAAAGTACTGGTTAATCACTTAAAGGACTAAGCCTGCCCAGTAAAAGAGTGGTTAGGTAAACTGACCAGCTCAACATGTTAATGGTGTTGACTGGGCCATAAAATTCCAACTCAACTCTAATTTATAAATGCAGAATGTGGGTACTCATTAGAAGTGCCTCCCAGAGCCCCATCTGATGAGTACCCATAACATATGTTTTGATGGAGAAACAAGCAAACAGGAAAATACAACGTATGTTCATATAAATGGGAACGTTATGTTTGGGGAAGTCTGTTGATGTGAAAATGTGTGTAATTCAGGTTGAATTGAGTATTATGATCAAGGGTACAATGACTTTTCAATTTAATGAGTGTATGATATTTATCAATGAGGTGTGATTGCGAATTAGGCTGCTATAATATTCATTGACATGTACATTTATACCTCATTATGTCTCCCCCCTGACAGGGGTGAAGACGTATTGTTTTTGCTTGGGTGTCTGTCCGTCCGACAAGCAGTCGTGTCCGCTCTATAACTTGAAAACTGTTCAACATATTTTCATGAAACTTCATAGCAATATAAAGCATCAGATGAAGTGCAGACAACAATAACCATAACTCTAGTTTATACATTTTTGAAGTTATTCCCATTGAAATTAGAGAATGGTATTTTCATGTCCCCTCTATCATTTGAAAACCATTCAACATATTCTCATGAAACTTCATAGAAATATAAAGCATCACCAGACGACGTGCAGAACACAAGAACCGTAACTCTTTTCTATACAGTTTTGTAGTTATTCATCTTTGAAATTTGAAATGGTCATTTAGTATCCACTGTACAACTTGAAAACCCTTCAAGATATTTTTTGAAAACTGTTCAAAATATTTTCATGAAACTTCATGGAAATATGAAGCATCATCAGATGATGTGCAGAACACAAGAAAGATGATGTGCAGAACACAAGAACCGTAACTCTTGTCTATACAGTTTTGTAGTCAGTTGGATGTGCCGTCCGACTGGAAACCAGGAGGTCGCGGGTTCAACCCCCGCCGAGGTCGGCAACATTTTTTCGTGGAGATTGATCGTGAAATATTTTCTACGGTCATCCTCTCCCTTCCGCTGATTCAAGAAGGGCAGTTGTCAGTTTCTGGCGAAAGAATGTGCACAATACTGGTTAACCGCTTAGAGGACTAAACCTGCCCAGTACACGTGTGGTTAGGTAAACTGACCGGGCTCGACATGACCCCATTGGGTTGACTGGGCCGTAAAACCTCAACACAAACAAACAAAACAGTTTTGTAGTTACTCCCGTTTGAAATATGATGATATTTCGTGTCAACTCTTTAATGTGAAAACCCTTCAAGATATTTTCATGAAACTTCATAGAAACATAAAGCATCATCAGACCACGTGTAAAATACAAGAACTGTAACTCTTGTCTATAGTTTTGTAAATATTCCCCTTTGAAATTTGATAATGGTCATTTCTTGTCTGCTCTATAACTTGAAAACCCTTCAAGATATTTTCATGAAACTTCATAGAACTATAAAGCATCAGACAATGTGCACAACACAAGAACAGTAACTCTTGTCTATACATTTTTTGAATTATTCCCCTATGAAACTCGACAATGGTAATTTCGTGTGAAAACCATTCAAGATATTTTCATGAAACTTTATAGAAATATAAAGCATCATCAGACGACGTGCACACCACAAGAACCATAAGTGTTTTCTACATTTTTGGACTTACTCCTCTTTGAAATTTGACAATGGTCATATTGTGTCCCCTGTATAACTTGAAAACTGTTCAAGATACTCGTATTTTCATGAAACTGTGTATATGCTTGCAATGATGATAAACAATTAGTATGGATAAACTTTTTATATATGAGTGACAGCTGGGGGGAGACATATGTTTTTTTTATTAAAAACAGCTCTAGTAGTATTATAAATTTCTTTAACAAATTTCAAACATTTATAAATAAACAAGTAAATGTCATAAAAGGGCCAAAGTTTCACTATGTGTATGTTATGCCAAACAATATTTTGAATGACGTCAGTAGCATTGTAATGTTGAAAAACACAGATTAAAAATTCTACAATGAAACCGGTTGCTCTAAAAGAAAGTTAAAAATATTTTTGAATGTCCCAGAGTGTCTTACTTAATTTTGTAGATATTATTACCGGTATTATTGATTGTTACTTCTCTGATATATATATATATTGTTTCCTAAAATTGTTTGCTGATATTAAAATTCAGCAAGTTAAGTATCAGATTGATTGTATGATATAAAGTAAACAAAACCCAATCCACCACTGTGGCTCGGTAGAGCACCTGGTTTGTGACCGGGAGGTTTTGGGTTCAATCTCTGGCCAAGTCATACCAAACACTTAAAAATGGTACTAGTTGCTATTTCCCTTGGTGCTCAGCATTAAGAAAGTAGAGCCAGGAATTGCTGACATGTCTTTAAACCCCAACACAACCAAAGAGCCAGGAATCAGCTGGTCAGCCCGGTGTCCGTATAATGTGACTGTGTGGAATATGTCATGTGTCTAGGGTGTGATATTTCATTGAGGCAGCACTCTAAAAGTGAGCATTGAGCTCCCTGCCACATCCAGACACCATTAAGATATGAGTGAAAGATTGTTAAAAGTGTTTAAAAACCTAAATAAACTAAACAAACTTAACCTAACCCAAGATTATAAAACTTTTTTCATGCTCAGCTATGTTTAGCAAGAAAGAATTTATAAGAGATTTATTAGCAGGACAGATTTCATGCTCAGCTGAGTTGAGCTCGAAAAAATTTTTATAACCTTTGGGCCAGGTCAAAAAGTTAGCTGTTTCAACAGGGAGGCTATTTATTTGCAGAATGCTGAAGTAGCAAACAGGTCTGGTCATTCCACAGAGCCAGTTTTACCTGATACAACGGTCCCACCAGTCATTCCAGAAACACTTCCACCTCCCAGAGATCCCAGGCCAGCAGCAAAGGATCCACGCAGCAGAGACCCTCGTCTCAAGGGGAAAACCCATCACCATGATAGACACAGCTCTAGTCATATGCCTCATTCTACTTCAATTCATCCTTTCTCTCCGGATGGACTTGAAGGTCACAACAACATTGTACCTCCTGCAGACGGACCACAGATAGCACCCCATGGTGGCGCAGTACCACCATTTGTTCAGAGACACTTTCATGGTCCTCAAATGATGGGCCCAGGACCTCCTGGATTCTTACCACCTCAAGTTGTGGCCCCGTCAGAAGGCCATTTCAGAGGAGAAGTATATCATCCAGATTCTTCTGATGATAGTGATTCGAAAAGGCCTGATGTAAGTTCTAGATTAAGTAAGGATAAACTGACTCATAAAGAGCCCGCTACTAATCGTCGGGACCCTAGACAGGTAAGAAAAGAAACTGAACAGAGATTTAAACATGGTGATAATTTTGGAAGTTTTAGGGACAACAAAGACAGTACTTTGACTAGAAGTTCAAACAGAAATTCAAAGGAGCGTGACAGGGATCCCAGGAGAAGTCGTAGTCCTCATACTAGTTCAGTTAATCCAAGATTGGTTGATGGTGCAAGAGATAATAAACTCGACTCAAGAGATCCTAGATTAAAACAGCATTCAAATGAAGAACACCGAAAAGAAAATGTTAAACATGAACATGCCATTGATAAAAGACATAATAAAAATGAACCCAAAACAAATACTAGCAGAAGCCCAATAAAACATAGAAGCTCACCAGATAAAAGAGACAATAAAAGACTCAGCAAAGACAGGGAAAATTCTCCAGTTCCTGAAAAATCTCCAAAGTATTCCAAAAAAACTGATATTTCAGAACCCAAAACAGACAAGGATAAACCTGTTAAAAGTGATGGTAAAACTTCAGAACAAACAGTAGTAAAAGAAAAAGAAACTGCAGGTAGATCATCAAAAGAAAGAAGTAAAAGTCCTTCAAAAGAAAAAGTCAGAAATAGAAATGAAAATGCTAAGAAGAGTGGAAGTGTTGAAAGAACTGAAGTAGAGAAAGTTGAAGAAGTGGCCCCTGTCAAAACTCCTAAAAGAGAACTGGAAAAGGATGAAGCAAGACAAGGAGAGGTTGATGAGAATGAGAATTCATCAAAGAAGCCAAGAATAGAGATAACAGAAGAGAAACCAACTATTGTAGAAGGAGCTGATGTCATTGGGAAAATACAGGAGGACATAAGGTGAGCTGTCTGTGTTATTGATGGTCTTTATAGTTTCTGTTGCATACATGTATATACATGAGCCATGCCAGGAGAAAAAGGCCCTCAGACTTTCCCTTGAATCAAGTCTTTTTGTGCACAGAAGCAAATGCTTAGCAAGGCCACATGTCTGGTTCTTTGGATGAAGTTTGTCCTTGGTTTGCCACTTAACCCTTGTCCTGCTGAATAAATTAAGAAGCCACATCCATTTCTAATTTTCAACCAATCAGATTACTCGATCAAGGTTGTTGATATAGTTTCCCATACTGAATGGCAAACAGCAGGGATATTTCTAGCCAAAAGTTAGTATGAGCCCTTGAAATTGGCCAAGGGCCCATGTCCTATTCAAATACAAAAATTTAGAATTTTGATGGGCCTTTTCAAATTTTCATGGGCCCTCTGAAAATTTTGATGGGCCCAAGAATCCTTAAAACTCACCTTAGATCAAAATAAACACTGGATTTGAATAGCTTGTATTGGGGGCCCAGCCAAAAATCAATTTAAGTCTAACATTAACGGCTTTCACACAAAATGGATCAGGCCCATCCCAGAAATATCCCTGAAACAGTGCAGATCCAGATCAGTTGGCTTCTTCAGAACCCAACTGATCTGGATCTACACTGTTTGCAAAGGCAGGATATATCCGGGTTCAGCAGGACAAGGGTTAAATGAGTGAACAGCATTGGTTCTGGAAAAACTGCACAGCTGTGCAGCCTCGCCTGAACCTTTTTCTGTTTACATATGCTATAACAGTTCTTTCCATAATGCGACTCATAACTTCTTTTTTACTTATATTTTAAAGGAATGTTAAAAAAAATAGAAGAAAAAGCAGCATAATCAAGATAAACCCTTGGTAGACTGAATGAACTCCCCCACACTACATATTGGAAGAGTCCAATTTCAATTTTAGGTGTGTCCAGCTATGAGATTTAGATATTTCTAGAGAAAAATGGTTGAACCATTTGCAAAGTTGAAACAGTGGAGACCCTGATCAGATGTTGCATTCTGCAGCGTCTAATCTGGGTCTGCACAGTTTGCCAATTACCCTTTTAGGGGTCTCCAGACCCCAATAGGTTATTTAAAAAAAAAAAAAAAAAAGAAGAAAAATCTTTGAAATGATGACTGACATCCGCACAATCTACAAGATTAAAATCCTACTTGCATACCTGACATTCATTTATCAATGCAAAGCTTGCACTGTTAAAGAAGGAATTTCAGACAGGTGCAAGGTCCACTTACTTTTGGAAGGAATTGGGGCAGTATAATGCCATTATAGGTGTTTCATTTAAAGCACAGAGTTCACCTCTCTGCAAGTTGTTTTCAGTTTCAAGCATATCTGTAGCATCTTTAGAACTAAAAGTTCTTTTTTTTTCAGTCAGATCAGATACCTGAAAACCTCATAATATGAAACATTTGTGATATATAGCTTCATAGATGATTCATTCTTTAACAGTATCCTTGTGCAAAAACATTGACATTTGGTTTCTTTTCTCTCTTTTTTTTTTTTTTTTTTGAAATGAAAACACTTTCTTACATTCCATAGATTGAGGTTCAGAAGAATATTTGTAATTTTTGCACCAAAACTTGTCTTGAGAGTACTCATTGGAATTGCTTCACAGAGGTGATTCCAAAGAGTATGGTACCCACAAGAGAGGATTTGTTGGGAAAAAAAAAAAGAGTAAAAAATTTCTTCAATTATCATCACAGCAACTATTATCACCATAGATGGAGTTAAGATGTTTTCTTTTGCTTGAAAAGTTACCTTGCTACTTGTACTTTAGAAGCAAGCTTTTAAGGGAATTGATACACTTTCAGGGGAGACAAGTTTGTCAAATTGTTTTTACCTCCCTGTCTGAAAAGGGGTCTACTTTAAAAGGTAAGAATTTGCTCCCTTTGGGGAGCAAATTCTTCCGCTTTTAGAGTGGACCCCATTTCAGAAGGGGGTTGATGTATAGGAAAGCAAATGGAAGTATTAAAAGTTGTCTCCCTTGTCAAACATGGCTGAAAATCTACAAATGTAAACGTTCACCTAAATCAGTCTAAAACAACAATGAACATTTTTGACTTCAGGAGAACATCAGATACTGACTTCAGGTATTCATTTATTTTCTAAGCAAGTATACATGCTGCATCACACAAAAAAGGTGCTTACCCTTTACCTTGCTGAATTCAGATAGCAGTGGGTGACTTTTTAAATTATTCTTGTTTTTTTTTGTCAGAAACGGAGCTTGAGGTTTCATACAAATTGTCTCAGTTTGAGGCACTCTGAATCAAATATCAAGCTTTGTTTTCTTGGGGAAAAAAATATATCAAATTTCTTTTCTGCTCATTTGACCTGGAGAGTGCCAAAGGTTAATACATATGCAAAAAATGTAGACCCTGATCAAAGCATGCATCCACTCAGTCTGATCAGGACCTTGGTTGTTTGCTTTTATAAGGAATCTTTCAAGATATTGCAAAAGTTGGTAGCCAACACTTGAACAGCAAAGCTCTTGATTGGCCTGAGTGGGTGTCAAGTCTGATCTGGCTCTTTGTTGTTTGCGATTCGTTATGTTGAATTGATTCACCGGAACAACTTTGTTACCATTTTGCAAAGGGAGACAAGTTTTGCAGACTTAAGAATTGCCTACCTAGTTCTTGAAACTTCCCAAATTGGGGGCTACTCTTAATACTTGTCATGCTGAATAAATTAAGATGCCACACCCATTTCTAACAGTCAGCCAATCAGATAACTTAATCTAGATTATTGATATAGATTCACATATTGAATGATAAACAGAGCTGATCCAGATCAGTTGGCTTCTTCAGAAACCAACTGATCTGGATCTACACTGTTTTTAAAAGCAGGACGTATCTGGGTTCAGCAGGACATGGGTTAAAGAGAGTGCAAATTCTTTTCTTTAAAATGAAAAGGGAGGCAAACATTTTTGTTAGTTAATTCCCTTGAAGGTGTATTCCTACCCCTTAAGTACCATTTTTGTGTGGAGCAGCTAATTCCATGTTTATTAGAAAATCATTTATTTCCTTGTCACCTTTGCTACCTTGAATATTGCCTGCAGTAGAATTAAAATCTCTGCTCCAGATAAGTGAAGTACATGCATATAGAGCCCATTTGTTCAAAGTTTTATTAGTAAATAGTACCAGTTAACAAAGTCAGAATTAAGATTATCACATATGCATTTTATATATGCAATAATGTTTTCCTCATACAGAGGAATTGTTAAGGAGTTTTTGATGATAATTATGGGATAATTTTTCGCCAGTTCTCGATAAAAACATATCTTGTGGGTACTCATTAGAAGCATCTTGGTGAGATGCTTCTATTGAGTACCCACAACATATGTTTTATGTAGAAATAAGAAAAATTATTCCAGAATTATCACCAAATACTCCTTAACAATTCCTCTGCTAATACATTTTACAGTACGGGCTAATACAGATAATTGGCTGATAACTGGAAACAATGTACTTTGAATGGCAATGTGTTACCAAACTTATGACTGGAGATAATGTATTTAAAAAGGGTTGATGTTTTTAGCTCGCATGCGACACCAGCAACATGAGGTCATGCAAATGATAAGACTCGGCTTTACACACTTTTATGCTGGAATCATCATGTTTTAACATCACTTTGGTGGTTTTGGTCTTGAAAACAATAAGAATCAGATTTGAATATGTGATAAACTGATTATGACATGGCATTTTTGTTTTCGCCCTCTGTGTTACCCTCAAACATTTGGGTAGATACTGGGGTCAGGGGTTGATACGTAAGGTGATAACAAAACATGTGATTATAGAGATGCCATGCTTTTATGTGTATATTCAGGGTAACAAAGGTGTTAAAGCTTCAGTACAGACATCCTGCAAATTGCCCTACTTTTCACCTTTAGTATTCATATACATGTATTTTGTACTACATGTTGTTGGCAAACAGGGCCCAGTTGTTCAAAGCTAACGATGTCATTAGTTAACGATTTGTTAAAATTTACATCGAGTGATACGCAAATATGCTGAAATTTTTTGCTGAAAAAATGTGAGTCAGCTTTTGCACTGCAAAAGCTACTCACATTTTTTCAGCAAAAAATATCAGAATATTGTGTATTAAATCTGCTAAAACAGTTAACGAAATGACCCTTAACAAGCTCGTTAAGCTAACGATGCTTTGAACAACTGGGCCCAGTCCTAGCCAAAAAAGGGTCTTCCCAGCAGTGAACATGTTGACTTAGATCATTAAATGAGCATGTGCATGCAGAAAGCTACAACTTGTCTTTTGTGTGCAATAAAGATACAGGCCAGCCTGCAGATTGGCACAGTCTGGCCAGGTTCTTTGCTGCTTGCATTTATATTCTACATACTATATTAACCCGAAGTATTGAGACAGACAGGCCTGAGCAACAGAGTAGACCCAGACCCATTCTGCGGTGTCTGATCAGGGTCCACACTATTTGCAACTCATCCAGCACTATTCTAGACACATCAACAGGTAGTAAAATAGACTTTTTCAAATTTGAGGACAAGTACGATAAGGATTTAAGGTGTCCCAATACTTAGATTAAATACGGTTATTGTAAGGTTCTTAAACCATGATCAATCAGCATAAGTGTAGAACTACTAAATTGTTCCTTTTCTCATGCACATGCTCAAATGAATCCACGCAGGACAAAACCTAGAATAAGACCTGTGTGACCAGCAAAGACTCAGATAAGCCTGTACATTCACCCAGTATGACAAGGGTTCAAGTTTATCTATTTGGATAGTCTGGAGGCTATAGAAGGCATGTGATCAGTGAAGACTGATCAGACTGGGCAAATGGGCAGGCTGATCTTAATCTTTGCTTGTCACACATGTCTTATTGTAAGTTTTGTCATGTGCTGGCTGTTCATAGCTCTAGATATGAGGGGTATACAGATAAATATTTTCTTATTTTTCCACAAAAACATATATTTTGAGTACTCATTAGAAGTGCCTCTGTGAGGCACTTCTAATGATTACCCACAACATATGTTTTCTTTGAGAAATCAGAAAAAATAGTTTGTTTTTTTTTATGGTTGAAAAAGCATTTTATCTAGAGGTATAATATTCTACAATATGTATTGAAAAAAATCTAGGTCTTTGTTGTCTGCATGTATCTGGACAGCCCTTTTTTGATGGCATGGTTCTAATATCTATTTTTATTTTTATGTGGTATTTTTATGCACTTTGACAGTATAGCATTTTTATACCCCGCCACACAATAGTGGCAGGGTATTATGGTTTCACGTTGGACGTCCATGTGTCCATCCGTCTGTCAGTCGTACGTCTGTCCATCCGCCCATCTGTATTTCGTTTCTGGATGATAACGAGGAAACATCAATGGATTTTCACCAAACTTGGTATGTTCATTGTTATTCTGGAGATCTGGTGTGGGATTGCCAATGGGCAATTTTTGTCAAATTTTGATGGAGTGATCTGCCCGAGAAACACACATATTTTCGTTTCCAGACGATTACTTGAGTAAATGTCAAAAGATTTTAACCAAACTTGGTACATGCATTGATATGAAGGAGATTTGGTTAAGGATTGCTAATGGGCAAATTTCTTCAATGTTTGACAGAGTTATCTGTCCTCGCAACACGATAATGGCGAGGTATTATAGTTTAACCTTTTTATTACTTTAGAATTCAGTAGAATTTTAAAATAAATGGGCTATACCAAGCAAACATGTCTTCATAGCATTATGCACAAATTTGTGCAGTTTGATCAGAGCCTTTGCTTTCCCCTGATGAAATTGTGCAGATATGCGGAATGCTCTAAATATATATACTCTGCATATGTTGAAAGGCAGGCTTTTGCTTGATAAGCCTGGTTCCTGATTGCTGCCAGAGTGCATCGAAGCATATCAGTATATCAAGTGAAAAGGGAAATTCTGACACACATGGGGTGAAGCTAAGGTCACAGTCCAGCTGTATAGCCAGGTCAGGTTTTTAGCTCCCTGTACGAAAGTTATAAAGCAGTCACTACGGGGTCAGTGTCGGGCATCAGCGTCAGCGTCAGTGGTATTTATCTTGTTTGCCTATTGTTTGCTTTTTATGCAGTTATTTCTTAAAATACTGAATGGAATGGTAAATATGTAGGCCCTGATCAGACCTGGAACTGCACTTTTTGCATATTCCATTTTGTCAAACATGGGTGTACAAAATTTTAAGACATTTACTGTATTGTCTTAATTCTACCTGAAAGTATATATTGTGGGCACTCATTAGAATTGCACTGTCAATGTACTTATAGTGAGCATAGGTCTAGATAAGGGTGGGTATCCAGTAAACATTTTTCTTATTTCTGCACGAAAACTTATGTTGTGGGTACTCATTAGAAGTGCCTCGGCGAGGCGCTTCTAATGAGTACCCACAACATATGTTTTCGTGCAGAAATAAGAAAAATATCAATACTTTTGGATTGAAAAAAGTGCCTTAATTAGTGCTATGATGAGTATTCACAACATATATTTTTATGGAGAAACAAGGAAATGTTTTTTCTGATACCCATCTTATAGCTATAACTTCATAAGACCCTTTTCTGACTTGGTGTTACTAATACATAATGTAATCCATTGATTACAGAGGCTAGAATTCCATGGTTGCATGTATGTGTACTTTTGTGAGAATTAGACATTATCTTCATGTATATAGCATGTTTTAAGAAACACAGGAGATGACAGATGAATGATGTAGTTTTTGTTTCACCTGCGTTAGCACGGGAGGCTGAGGTGTGCAAGATTCTGTTCGTCCATGTACTTACGTCCACCCCGGTCATTTTCTCCCTTCCCGATTCAAGAAGGGCAGTTGTCAGTTTCTGGCGAAAGAATGTGCACATTACTGGTTAACCGCTTAGAGGACTAAGCCTGTGGTTAGCTAAACTGACCATGCTCGACATGACCCCATTGGGTGGTAAAACCTCAACACAAACAAACAAACTTACATCCACCCTAGCATTCACCCTAGCATGCAAGCGAAACAGGTGTGACATAAATTTCAACAAAGTCCTTAACATTGTTTCTTAAGGGGACTGAATACACATGGTAGATTTCTCACAATTTTTTCAAGGGAGACAACTTTTGCAATTTCCTGTTTGCTTTCCTGTGCTCCAAGTCCATTTTTGAAAAGAAGTCTTCTCTAAAAGAAAAGAATTTGCTCCGTGGGGGAGCAAATTCTTTCCTTTGAGAGTAGACCCTTTCACCCTTTCTGGAACGAAGCAAAAACAGTTATGACTGAGTTGCCTCCCCTGAAAAAGTGTCCAGTCCCTTAATTTAACCAGAAAATAGGGATTAATATTCTATTGAGATCAGATGTGAAGAAAAAATTTAATGTCAACCCATATTTTCTTGAAATAATATGAATTATTTAATGCTTTAATAGCATGCGGGATAAAAATCTCAGCAGATGGCAGTTTGGTAATTTTTTTCTTATTTTTCACATAAAATAGGGTTTGATATTTTGTACAAATTGTCTCCTATTTGCTTGAAATGCTGAAACCTATTTTCTGGGTAAAAATAAGAAAAAAAGTCAGTTTGTTGACTAGTGAATTTGCTTAGAGCCTGCTAACAGTTAATAAGGGATAATCGCTTCGGATGAAATTTTCAGCAGGCAGCATATTGAAATATTTTTGCTTATTTTTACCCAGAAAACAGGATTTGACATTTCATGCAAATTGTCTCCAGTGGAGACAATTTGCTTGAGATGTCAAATCCTGTTTTCTGGGAAAAATAAGAAATTTTAAAATGCATGCCACAAGATCACATGCTTGCCTACTGTATTTAATGCATGTATTTGGACAGACAGGCCTAAGCAAACAGCAGTGTCTCATCAGGGTCTACATTGTTTGCCACACAACCAGCAATTTTTAGACACAACATTGGGTGAAAAAAATTGTGCTTGTTCAAATTTTAGAACAAGTATGTAAGGAGTTGAGGTGCTGAATACTTAGGGTAAATATGGTAGGTCCAGCTCACAATGTCATATATATAAATTAAGGCTCAGCACTCTGGGTAATATTTTCAGCGAATGACATATTGAAATATTTTTCTTATTTTTCCCAGAAAACAGGATATGACATTTCATGCAAATTGTCTCTACTGGAGGCATGAAATGTCAAATCCTGTTTTCTTGGAAAAATAAGAAAAATATCATCAATTTATCGTCTGTTGAATTAGCCCTGAGAGTGGTAAAGGTTAAGCACCTATTTTGCTTGATATGTCTCGTGTAATGATATAACTATAAATATCCCTGATATTCAGACACCAACAGGCCCTGATCAAACTTATCCTAAAAGTTGAACTGAATGTCTATAGTTCCAGATTAATGGAGTAGCCATATTTATTTTATTGTAAGCGGTGAAGTCAGTGAAAATTAAAGAGGTATCAGTCACTAGTGAAATGATATCGTATCATTTCACTTGTGACTGATAAGATTTATATTTTCACTCCCTCGCTTTGGATGACTTCAGTTTTCTTCATTGTTTCAAAAGTGGATGTTACCTCCACTTAAGAATTTAGAACACCTCTAACTTCTTTGTTTCTGAACTAAACTACCAAGATGGGTATGCAAATTTTTAGTTAGAAAATAAGGAACATTCTTGTATCAAAATTATTTTGATTTGCCAACTATTTCTTTCTTCTCCATGAAAACATGAAATTTAATAGGTCTAGATAAGGGAAGGTATCCGGTAAATATTTTCCTTATTTCTGCATGAAAACATATGTTGTGGGTACTCATTAGAAGCACCTCACCAAGGCGCTTCTAATGAGTACCCACAACATATGTTTTTGTGCAGAAATAAGAAAAATATCAATACTTTTGGATTGAAAAAAGCGCCTTAACTAGTGCTATGCATGTTGTGGGTACTCTGACATAAGAAACACTTTGCAGAGGTGCTTCTAATGAGTACCCACAACATATGATATGCAGTGCATGAAAAGGGCCATTATGCAATTTGCAGACAGCACAGGCCCTGATCAGCCTGCGCATTTGTGCATGCTTATCTTGGCCTTCATTGCCAGCTTACAGAATCAATGGATACTGTAGTATATGTTGAACAACAAAGAATGTCCAGATCAGACTGCACCGATGCGCATGCTCATCTGGACCTTCTCTGTTCACAAATGGCATAAGGGCCTTTTTCCCCACATTCCACATCATGTGTTTTTGTGGATTAATGAGAAAAAGGAAACACATCAGAGAACTTGCAATGTATATTTTCATAGAGAAAAAAAGAAAAATATCAATAATGTATTATGGTTTAAAAAGTGCCTTACCTGGAGCTGTGCAAGTAATTTGATCACCAGGCAGTGTATCCAAAAAGTGCCGGCAGAATGACAAACAGTGAAGACCTTGATCAAACTACTTTATTAGGAGCAGTTTGATCTGGGTCTAAATTGTATGTTGAGACATGCACTTTTAAATATTTAGGGTGAATTGGGTTATGATATATAAAGCATAGTAACCAGAATTATACCTTATACACTGTATATTGAAATATAGCTGCACTGTATTTACCACAAGTATTTGGAGAGGAGGACCCTTCCCAAATGCTGGCCTCGGTGGCTCAGTTTGATGTGGTCCGACTGATGATCAGGAGGTTGCGGGTTTGACCCCTGCCAGTTAGGCAATATTCTTTCGTTGAGATTGATCATGAAATATATTCTAAGGTCATTCTCTCCCTTCCAATGATTCAAGAAGGGCAGTTGTCAGTTTCTGGTGAAAGAAAATACACAATACTGGTTAAACACTGAAAGGACTAATCCTGTCTGGTAAAAGTGTGGTTAGGTAAATTGACTATGCTCGACATGGAAACCAAATTTTCACGTTTGTGAAGAATGCCTGGTTCTCTATGCAGTCTGTTCAGTACCTTTGCTGTTCACTGTATACAAATTCCTAAAAATTCTTTAAACCTTTACCACTCTTCAGCGGATGACAAACCATATTTTGAAGCATTGACATGAGTATCGTACTTTTTCCATAAGTATTTGCACAGATAGGCTTGGGCAAAACAGTGTAGACTCAGATCAGATGCTGTAAAATGTGGCATTTTTAACGAGGGAACTGTTTCAAAACAGGCTGGACAGTTGCAAATTGTCTCCTTAGGAGCCTGTTCTCAAAGAAAAATAAGGAAAATATCGCAAAATAAGAAAAATATTTCAAGCTGTCATTTGCTAAATTTTTACCAGGCATTCTAAGCATTATAATTGGGGCTTACAGCAAGGAAAAAAAAACACAAAAAATGGCCAGACTGCATTTGCAGAATTTATTTGCATATAGGTGATAAGCGGTAACTTTCAAATACATGTATAACCATAAGTTATTTTTCAGTAGATAAATTTTTAAAACTATTTCTGAATAGAAGGGCCTACTTTAACACTTTTCATGCTGGGTAAAAATTTCATCAGATGATTTTTTGAAATATTTTTCCTAGAAAATAGGATTTGAACACTTCATGGAAATTGTCTCCTAAGGAGACAATTTGCATGAAGTGTCAGATCCTATTTTCTAGGAAAACTAAGAAAAAATATCATCAGTTCGTCATTTCAATTTGCCCATAGAATGGTAAGTGTTAAACAAGAAATGGTTCCATAATAACAAAAGACAGCTTTTCTTGTTCTGAGAAACAATGTAAATATGGTCTGTGATTTTTTTTTTAACTTTAATGAGTAAGCAGTTAAGGAATCCTTATATTTTGGGTAATTTGGAATTTTGGCAGGTGAAAAGCCAAAGTCTGAGTCTTTACTGCTTGTGTGATAGAAATACATGTACACCACAAAGGGAAAGCACACTAAAAGGTGAAAGTTGCCCCTCTTCTCAAAGGGGGGTGGGGTGGGGGGGTTGGGGGGGGAGGGCAGGGGGGGAGCAACTGCAAAGAAAGATATTTTCCCCTGGTAATTAGAATCCCTTCTCAGAGAGGCTAATCTTAATAGAAAGAATTTTTGTCTTGGAAGAGCAAGAGTAGCCCTTTTGGGAAGGGAAACAAATACTTTCAGGACAGAGTAATCTCCCTTAGGAAGTGAATCTATTTATCTTAAGGGGACTGGATACACTTGGTAGATTTTCTGCCATTTCACAAGGGAGACAACCTTTGTGACTTCATGTTTTCTAAAACTAAAGAATTTGCTGCCCTTTGGGAGGAATTGTTTTTCCTTTTAGAGTAGACCCCTTTTCAGAAGGGGTCATGAAAGTGTATCCATTCCTCTTAACTCTTAAACTGCCAATCACAACAATTGTCGTCTGCTTTGTCATCTGCTTGTGATTTTAAAAGTCATTTTTGCAAACAGTGTGGACACAGATCAGACTGCTCCTCTAGGAGTAGTCTGATCAGGATCCACACTGTTAGCCTGTATGCAAAAATTGGTTTGAAAAGTTTGCAAGGACTTTCAGCAGACGACATAAACAGACGACATTTTAAGATGCAGATTTTATTGGCATTTTAAGGGTTAAGGTATCTTTCATTGGTTGCAAATAAGATATTTTTCAGCCAAACCTATTAACATATTTACTCTATTTTGGGACACTTTAACTCCCTTTTAAGCATCATTAAATTTAAACAAGCTCATTTTACTACTTGAGATCCTGATCAGATGCTTCAATCAGTGGCTTCTGGTCTGGTTCTACACGGCTGCTCAGGCTTGTCCGTCCAAACTTTTTGGGTAAATACAATGTCTTGTTCTTATATCCAGTGAGTTGTTTGGAGCAGAAGATCAGGACTACAGGTCAGCTGACCAGAAAGGTCTTCCAATGAAGTCTCCGAGTTGTAAAGGTTGGGACAAGTACAAAGCAGATCACCAGGAAGAGTTCTCTCATGACATAGAGCTGAAGAGGCAGAGGTCCGAACAGATGGATGTTGACAAAAAGTAAGGGATAAGTTCCATAGCTGTAGATAAGAGAGTATCCAAATATCTTTTTCTTATTTCACCATGACAGCAAGTTGTGGATAGTCATTAGAAGCATCTCAGTGAGGTGCTTCTAATGAGTACCCATAACATGTGGTCATGGAGAAACCTGCAGGCCTCAGTGGCTTAGTCGGATGTGCGTTCAACTGGTGATCAGGAGGTCACGGGTTTTATCCTCGCCGGGTCCAGCAACATTCTTCCGCAGAGACTGATCATGAAATTTTCTATGCTCATCTCCCTTCCGCTGATTCAAGAAAAGCAGGTGTCTATTTCTGGCTAAAGAATGTGCAAAAATACTGGTTAATCACTTAGAGGACTAAGCTTGCCCAGGAAAAGTATGGTTAGGTAAACTGACTGGCTTGACACAACCCATATGGGTAACTGGGCCATAAAACCTCAACTCAGTCAATCAAACAAAACCATGAAGAAACCAGAAAAAATAACTCAGCAACTTATCTGAAGACACGACTTATCCATCCAGTTCTTCGGATATTTTGACAGCTTGCACTTAGAAAAAAAATTAATCTAGGATTTTTTTGTTTCATTATTACACTATTCATTTATTCCTTTCCATGGACCCCAATTTTTATACCCTGCCACACATTAGTGGCAGGGTATTATGGTATCATGTTAGCTGTCTGTGTGTCCATCTGGACAAATGTATACTTGTGTGTTTTAAAATTATGGTCACCTCAGTATATTTCAATGGGATTTATTCCATAGACACACAAGCTGACTGACTTGCATGTCGAAAATTTCGTACAAAGTAACCAGTTGTGTCTAATTTTCGACACACAATGGTACTTTGCACGTATTCTCTCCAGTTGTCAGTTTCTGGCAAAAGAATGTGCACAGTACTGGTTAACCGCTTAGAGGACTAAGCCTGCCCCGTAAACGTGGTTTATGCATTGACATTGTGGAGATCAGGTTTGGGATTACTAATAGTCAAATTTTGACAGTTATCTGCCAGCGACATGTCTAGATTTTCGTTTCCGTACGATAACGTTGGTAAATGTCAGTGGATTTTCACCAAACTTGCTATGTTCATTGATATTGTAGAGATCAGGGCCCAGTTGTTCAAAGCTAAAGATGTCGTTAGTTAATGATTCATTAAAATTTACATCGAGTGATACGCAAATATGCTGAAATTTTTTGCTGAAAAAATGTGAGTAGCTTTTATCAGAATATTGTGTATTGAATCCGCTAAAACAGTTAACGAAATGGCCCTTAACGAGCTCGTTAAGCTAACAACGCTTTGAACAACTGGGCCCTGCTTTGGGAATGCTAATGGGCAAATGTCATTAATTTTGACAGAGTCTCTGCCCTGGATATGATACTGGCAGGGTATTATCATTTCACGTTTTTATTTTGTGTGACATCAGGCGGTCCTATGGATTTTGTGAAGACATCATAGCACTAGTTAAGGTGCTTTTTTCAATCCAAAAGTATTGATATTTTTCTTATTTCTCCACAAAAACATATGTTGTGGGTACTCATTAGAAGCGCCTCACTGAGGCACTTTTAATGAGTACCCACAACATATGTTTTCATGGAGAAATAAGAAAAATATTTACCGGATACCCACCCTTATCTAGACATTGTATTATTAGGTGCTGGAATGACTAAATATTGAGTCACGTCCCTACCTATCTTAGATCCTTTAAGTCTTTTAAACTGTGTTGATTTGAATTTAAATTATGTTGTTGTTTTTTTTTATGTATAAATTTCTGCTTAGCAGCAAACATTGTAGACCCTGAACAGACTGCTGCAACTGCTTTTTAAGAGCAGTCTGATCTGGGTCTGATCTTGTAAACTGTGTTTGTTTGCCTATAAATTCATGTGTACAGACCCTGATCAGACTGATCTGGGTCTACACTGTTTGCTCAGGGAAAGCCTGTCCCAATACCATAAAAATTCCAATAAACTCCCATGCTCTAATAAATGCCTATTCCCTCAATTTAGGCCTGAAAATCGGTGTGTTTTTTTTTTTTCTCAGAAATACCAGCCTCTAATAAATACCTACCAGTCAGTTTAAAAAAAAAAATTGCTACTGCCTCATGCAATTAGTTTCCGATTCTTCTGTCTAGTAATCGAACAAACAAGTCCCTTTTTATCTCTTGGTCCAAATAAATGATATGACCGTGGGATTTTTAGTCCTCTGTCAGGTACTACAATTCTCCTGGATCAATATAGTGGTCATCGGGAGGAAGTTTTCCTACAGTTCTCGAAGACTGTATCCTCTAATAAATACCCACCTCACTCTTTATGAAGGAGACTGATTCTAATAAATGCACAGGCGATAATTAGAATTTTTACAGTATATAGAGTTCAGAATAAAAGATTTTTATTTTTTGTGTTCAAAACAGGCAGCCAGAGGATCTACAAGACACTGACTACAGAATCCATCGGCAACCTTCCTGGCCAGCACAGACAGACGATAATGTTAGAAGACAAAGTACAGAAGAATTGAACCTGCCTCTTGATGAAATAATTATACAGGCCCGTAAACAACTTCAGGAGGGCAATATAAGTGAGGAACAGTTTCAGGAAGTCCTTCAGCAGCTGGGAGAACTCAGGAAGATACAGTCGCAACAAGAAATGATTCGAAGATTGTCTGAAGATCAGCAGAAGATACAGGCGCAGCTAGAAGCAATTCAGAGACTCTCGGAAGAGCAGCAGAAGATACAAGAACAGCAGGAAGCAAACCAAAGACTCTCTGAAGAGCAACAGAAAGCTCAAGTGCCAAGTCCAATCAAGCCAGCTGTAGATGAAGATATCAGAAATATGTCACCACGCAAAACAGAGTTTCCTCCAGACAGTGACCTTAGACAAACATCTCCAATACACACTCCAGATGTACAAATATTACCTCCTGATGTGGATAATATGGGGAAACCGCAAGCTAATCAGCCAAACAGGCTTCAGGAGAGCAGAGAGAAAGTTTCACCAGAAAAGTTGAATGTTGAAGGGCATAAGAAAGAAGGAGTCGTAAAAGAAGGATCACCTCATAAGCAGATTCATAAAAGTGTTCCTGAGTTTGAGAGGCAAGGGCCACTACACAATCTTTATCCAGATTTACCAAGAGGTCTGCCAGACAGCAGAGGGCCACTATTACCACCACCACAAAATGAGCTACCTCCAGGACATCCAGCTTATAGAGGTCCTCATCCAGGACAATTCAGAGGTCCAGATGACCGAGGACTATTAAGAGATCCCAATTTGCCTATTCCTAATGAACTTGTACATGGGGAAAACAGGGATGGGCCTACAACTGGTGAGGGGAATCATCCAGAGGTTGGTATGGGAAGATTACCTGTGGTTGGTAGAAATGAAAGCATTGAAGAGTACACTGACGAACGCCCAGATTTTATGGGATTACGTCAAGATACAGAGATTCCTCCAGGACATTTCATTGATGAAAAACGGATGAGGGATGGTCCAGTAGATGGAACTAGACCTAGAAGAGATCTGGAGCCTTTCACTGGACCAAGAGACAGGGAAGATATGGATCATCCTGATATGGTACCTTTTGGACCACCAAGGAGAAATGTTGGCCCTCCACTTGATCATTTAATGGGTCATCCTGATAGCATTGAATCTACTACAGAAAGGAGAGCTTCACCTGACATAAGGGATTATGGATACAGAGAGGGACATGATTATGGTCCTGTAGACAGAATTGATGTTAGATATCCAGAAAGGAGAAGTCATGATATAGGGCCTCCTGAAAGAAGAGGTCATGGACCTCCAGATAGAATAGAAATGGGACCACCTGAGAGAAGAAATTTTGGACCTCCTGACACAAGAAGAATGGGTCCACCTGATGGTAGAGATCTTGGACCTTGTGACAGAATAAGAATGGGCCCCGCAGATAGAAGAGATGGACACTCAGATAGATGGGACATGGGACTCTCTGACAGGAGAGACCATGACCCTCCAGACAGCTGGGGACCACCAGATAGAAGAGATATAGGACCTCCTAACAGAAGAGATAATAGATCAGTCGACAGAACTGAAATGGGATTTCCTGACAGAAATGATGTGATTCACGCAGAAAGAAGAGACAGGGAAACTCCTTACAGGAGAGATCATGGGCCTCCAGATGGAAGAGACTTCGGGCCATTAGGAGAAAGGGACTTGGGACATCCAAACAGAACAGACATGGGCCCACCTGACAGAAGAGACTTTGGTCCAACAGACAGAAGGGATATGGGTCACCATGACAGAGGAGATTTTGGGCCCCCACACAGGAGAGACGTGGGACATCCTGACAGAAGAGATCTTGGGCCACCAGACAGAAAGGATGTGGGACGTCCTGATAGAAGAGATTTTGGACCACCAGGCAGAAGGGATAAAGGATCCCATGATTTAAGAGATCATGGACCTCCTGATCGAAGGGGTATGAGACCTTCTGACAGAAGAGATCCAGGACATACTGATTGGAAAGGGTTTGGACCCCCAGACGTGGACAAAGTACCTCCTGAATTTAGAGATCATGGACTGCCTGATAGAAGGTCTGATAGAAGAATTCATGTCCCTTCAGATAGAGGAGATGAGGAATTTTCAGATAAGAAAGTTCATGGATCTATAGATAGGAAGGAGACGGGTCCTCATGGTCGGAGAAGGGGTAATGTACATCCAGAAAGTGAATCTCAAGAAAGAAGAGATCATGGTCATCCAGATAAAAGATTGCATGGACCCCCAGGAATGAGAGACCATGGACCACAAAACAGAGAAGATACTGGATTTACTGATGGGCAGGGACCTGCAGGGCCATTGCATGAGGGAACTCCACTAGTTGATGAAGTCAGAGGACCAAGAAGGCCAGAAGAAAATGTTGCTCCCGACTTGGATTTTGCCCCAAATCAAGAAGGCAGGCCAGAACCGTCCAATAGTGAAAGGTCACCGCAGCATGATGCCAGAACCAAACAAGGGAGACAGAGTCCACATGAAAGTGTAGACCAGTCTTTGGATGGTGTATCACATAGTAGAGATCTGAAAAATGTTACCAAGCATAATGTTACAGAACCCAAAAAGGTGACTAAAGGGCCAAGTATCAAAAAGCATATCCCAGCACTCTTAGATATGGATGTCAAACCTCCACCAGAGTTAGCAAAGAAGAAAGAACGTAAAGAAGAACTGGATGTAGACCCAAATACTGGTCTTCCTCCATGGCAGCCTGTGGAAAAGAAACAGGGTCGACGCAAGAAAAAAGAAAGAGAACGACCTCATAGTCCACCTGATAATAAACCTCCGTCTAAGAATAAGAGAGATCATCCTCCAGCAGAACCTCGTGATGAGCATCATCCACCAAAACATAATGAGCCTAGGCATGTTGAGGAATTAGATCATGATTGGAGAGCTGCACCGCTTGATGGAAAAATACATCCAAATAGAAGAGATGGTCCGCTATTGGCTGGTCCAAATATTGGCCCATCAGAAGAAATGAGACCTCCAAACAGAAGAGATGGTCAACCAATCATGGGTCTCGATAATGGTCCACCTGAAGGAATGAGACATCCAAACAGAATAGATGGGCCACCTATGATAAATCCAGATATTAATCCACCTGAAGGAATGAGACATCCAAATAGAAGAGATGGTCCATTATTGAGGACTCCAGATATTGGTCCACCTGAAGAAATAAGAGATAGAGAGAGATGGGATGGTCCACCGTTAATGAGACCAGATGGACCTAGACCTCCTTTTGCATCAGGACCTCATGGTCCACCAGTACCACATGATCATATGGTAAAAGGTCCAGTTGAACCTCCTCCATCAGGAATGGGTGGCCCTGATATGAATAGGCCGGGAGTAGGGGAAGATCAGCGATGGACTAGTTTTGCTAACATGGGTCCAGAAATCAGTGAAGAAGTAGTAATAGGAACAAGAAACTATGCTATTAAACTAGGTGATTGTCCTAGAAGTATCAGATTCTTTAAAGATATGATAGAAGTTTATGCTGATCCATCTAAGCGTGGCATTGTTGTAGATGGAAATCTGTTATATAAATTTGGAGAAAGAGTGAAAGATGTGGACATAAGAGGACGAGCTGTTAAAATATTCTATCATGGAAAACCTGTAAATTTGTGGATTGATGGACAAAATTATGAAGTTCGTGTTGATGCTCCACCAAGGAATATTGAAATAAATGGAAAAAGTCATAAAATACAGATTGATGGCAGAGATATGATGATTCTCATTGACAAGAGTGAAAAGGGCATATATGGTGGGCCACCTAGATTCATATACATTGATGAAGACAGAATGGAGTTAAGGTTTGATCCACCACCAAGACACATCTTGATTGATGGAAAATTATGTGAACTGATGCTTGGTATGAAAAGGCCATGTGTAAACATAGAGGGTAAATTACATGGTATAAGGTTTGATGGTCCTCCAAGAGATATAGTAATTGATGATCAGGTATTTCAAATACATACAGACAGAGCTGTAAAAGTTAAAGCTGCCAACAGGTTTTACTTCATAGCTTTAGGTGGACCTTGTCATGAACTGATTATAGATGGTAAATGGTATGAACTAAAATTTGATGAACCTCCAAAGGAGATAAATGTTGGAAGCAGAATTTTAAGGGTTCATATTCCAGGAAAACCACCAGAAGTGAAAATATTGCCAGAAATTGAGCGAGTTATGCCGGGAGCTCCGCCTATGCCAATGGGCAATATTATAATTGGTCCAGGGCCTCTACGACCACCTAGACCTGGAATGGAACCAATGATGAGGCCTCCTCTGGGACCACCTGAAGGACCTCCTTTGAGACCAATGGGGCCAAATGAGAGACTGCCATTCCCAATGGGTCCAAGACCAGATATGATGCCTTTGAGACCAGAAATGGCTCCACCTGGAAATGGTGTTTTTGGTGTCCCTGGAGGACTGATGCCAGGCCCACAGCAGATGATACCACCATTCGAAATGCCAACTAGTCAAGCACCCATGAGACCGATCCAACCACGGCCACCAGTTTCAATGGGTAAGTTGATCTTTATATATTTTAAGAGGGCTGGATACAGTTGGCAGATTTTATGCCATTTTTAAAGGTGAAAACTTTTGTGACTGCATGTTCTTCTGCACACCAATCCCCCTGTTAAAAGGGGGTCCACTCTAAAAGGAAAGAATGTGCTTCCTGTGGAAGCCAATTCTTTCCTTTTTGAGTAGACTCCTTTTAATAAGAGGCCCCTTTTAACAAAGGAGGCATAATTTTAGCAGTTACCTGACTGTCCTCCCGGAGTGTATATCCATTCACTTAATATCATTACTGAAGAGAAAAAAAAGATATATATTATTTAATGATAAATATATTATTATATACATGTAGAAAACCAGCATCCATTGATCCTAAATAGATTCTAAAAGGAATCCTAATTTGGTCTAGTCTGTCTCTCTGTCTCTCTCTCTCTCTCTCAGAAATGGAAGCTTACATGTTACTGTATCACAGTGGGGCAAGGGTATCTGATAATTATAGTCGTCCAAAACAAAAACGCATACACACATTAATTATATGCATGTATAATTGATGTGATTGAGTTTTTATCTGCACTGTGTCAAGCAAACAAGTGCACACACCCACACAAAATTATAGGCATGTACATGTATTTGATGTGATTCTTTGAGTTTTTATCGGGCACATCAAGCAGAATAGTGCCTTCAAGCATGCAAAATGTGTGGATTCACATTATCCTGCACATGCACAAAGTCACATCTGGGCATGTATTCTCCAATGATTCTGTTTTTGGACAGTGAAAGCACTGTTCGCACATGCCCGAAGACACGTTTTCACATGGCACAGCCCATCTGATATTGCTTGCTTTCTATTCTAGGAGTTCCCACTTCAGGAATGCCAAATCCATTATCTGCTTTATTTGGAAACCTACCTCAGCCCAATCAGGCTCCAGGATCTGCCCCTCCTGCTCCTCAGGGAGGTCCATCTTTGGATATCAATACACTTCTCACAAAACTCATTGCGACTGGTATTATCAAGAAGGAGCCAGAACAGGCCACCACTGTCACGCCACCTGGTGAAACAAGTACAGATGTTAGTGTTGAAGATAAGAAAGAGGAGCCAAAGGGAATTAAACCACTGGAGTTGATGAATATTAGGAAAAAGGTAACATTTTGAACTAATGATTTATTTTCAATTTCAAGGTAAAAAAAAAACAACTGATAAATGATTTTGAAGCTTTAACCCTGGTCATGCTGAATCTGAATATACCCTGCCTTTGCAAACAGTGTAGCTCCAGATCATTTGGCTTTTGAAGAAGCCAACTGATCTGGATCTGCACTGTTTGTCATTAAAAATGAATTTCAGTCAACAACCAGGGTCAAGCAATCTGATTGGCTGAAAATTAGAAGTGGGCGTGGTATCTGAATTTATAATGCAGGCAATCTGAATGGCTGAAAATTAGAAGTGGGTGTGGCATCTTAATTTATTCAGCAGGGCAAGGTTAATAGTGGAATTCTCTTGTTTGCCAGATAGTTTCATTAGCAGATACGAGGGTCCTGCAAAAAGGTTTTGTCACTGGTTTCGGATAACTTCAGTGCTACGTTTTATCAAACATATTTTTATCACAAACCTTCAAAGTATTCCCCTTTTACTGAAACACATTTTTGTAACCGTTTTACCCAGTCGCGAAAAGCAGATAAATAGTCTTCTTTTGGTATCCTTTGTAGACACTGATGCAGACATATACTTATTTCCAGAAAGCATTTTCTTAAGCCTTGGAAATAAAAAGAAGTCACAGGGACTCAGGTCAGGTGAATAAGGTGGATGGTTTAAAACTTTCACCTTTTCAGAAGCCAAAAAAGACTAACAACCTCACACTTATGAGAGGAGGCGTTGTCATGTAAAAGGTGGACTCCTGACCATCTTTTGCTTGGTCGTTCTGCTTCATGTTCCAATGTAACAAGTAAATTGGTCAGTGTATATGACTGCATCTATTTCAATTTGAAATAACTAGGTCAGTTGGAAAGCAATTTGCACGAAATAAACGGGTATCGTCAGCTATTCAATACACCATTCGAGTGCAGTGAAGCATTTTAAAATATACCTGGGATAAAACTGAGGAAGCCTATTAGTGACAGAACTTTTTGCAGGACCTCATATTAATTCTGGAAGAATTTGATTTATGATATTTGCCCAAAATATTTAGACACTTAAGCTTCTTACCATACTTGTCTTAACACTTTGCATGCTTGGAAAACATTTCAGCAGACAACATTTTGAAGTCGAGGTGCTTCTAATAAGTACTCACAACATACGCTTTTATGGAGAACTGGAGAAAATTGTTCTCGAATTAACCCTTAAAGCGCCAGTCACAACTGCAGCAGACGACAGTTTTTTTTATTTTTAGCTCGCCTGTACGAAGTACAAGGAGAGCTATTGTAGTCACCCCGGTCGTCCACGTTTGCGTTTGCATTTGCGTTTGCGTTTGCGTTCTCGTCACACTGCGTTAAAAGTTTTTCAAATGCTTATATCTCAACAGTCACTCCTCACAGAGGCATCAAATTTGGAACTTAGGTACCTTGGAGGGTCTTCTGAGATTCCAAGAGAATAAACCCCGGGGTTCATGCCCCTGGGTGGGGCTAGGGGTCAGAATCTAGGACACCTTTGTAATACTGTGTTGAAGTTTTTCAAATTCTTATATCTTGACTTTCACTCCTCATAGAGCATTCATATTTAGAAAATGGGTACCTGGACGAGTCTTCTGAGATTCCAAAAGAACATACCCCTGGGTTCATACCTCAGGGTGGGCCTTGGGGTGGGGCTAGGGGTCAAAATCTAGGACACATTTGTAAAATCTTATATGCCTACAGGTTATAGACACAACTGGTTATACATCAGCTAACTATGTGACATCGGTTTAAGTGTAAGAGAGTGAAGGTCATGGTGACCTACATTTTACGGTCCAGGTCACCTAGATTTCACGGTCCGGTGATTTTGCCTTATATCTTGAATACTATTTGTTGGATAAATGTCACACCTGGGATATTACTTCGATGTGACCCAATGAATGACCACTTACTATATCTAGGTCATTGTGACCTATATTTCATGGTTCAGTGATTTTGCCTTATATCTTGAATATTATTTGTTGGTTAAATGTCACACCTGGGATATTACTTCCATGTGACCCAATGAATGACCACTTACTATATCTAGGTCATTGTGACCTATATTTCATGGTTCAGTGATTTTGCCTTATATCTTGAATACTATTTGTTGGATAAATGTCACACCTGGGATATTAGTTCCATGTGACCCAATGAATGACCACTTACTATATCTAGGCCATTGTGACCTATATTTCATGGTTCAGTGATTTTGCCTTATATCTTGAATACTATTTGTTGGATAAATGTCACACCTGGGATATTACTTCGATGTGACCCAATGAATGACCACTTACTATATCTAGGTCATTGTGACCTATATTTCATGGTTCAGTGATTTTGCCTTATATCTTGAATACTGTTTGTTGGATAAATGTCACACCTGGTATATTAGTTCCTTGTGACCCGATTATTGACGTCAAAATATATCTTTGTTGGTGTGACCTATATTTCATGGTTCAGTGATTTTGCCTTATATCTTGAATACTATTTGTTGGATAAATGTCACACCTGGGATATTAGTTCCATGTGACCCAATGAATGACCACTTACTATATCTAGGTCATTATGACCTATATTTCATGCTTCAGTGATTTTGCCTTTTATTTTTATTACTATTTCATGGAGAATTGTCATACCTGGATTATTATATCTATGTGACAAAATGATTTACATACAAATACATCTAGGTCAGGGTGACCTATATTATATGGTTGAATGATTTCGCCATATAACTTGAAAATTATTTCATAGATTATTTCATTTTGATTTTCTTAATGATAAAAATGTTACAATATAAAATGTACCCAGCAGGCGAGCTACGCTGTCCTACGACAGCTCTTGTTAATTTATTTTTTTTTTCAATTTTCATAGAAAACAAGTCTTGAAATTTCATGTGAATTGGCAGAAGATTCACATGCAATGTCAAGACTTTTTTTCTCGGAAAAATAATAAAAAAAATTTTTTAATGTTGTCTGCTACAAATTTTGCTTGGCGCTTTAAGGGTTAAAATGCGCCTTCTTAACAACTCTGCTGTTTTCTGTAAAGAGCTTCCTGTCATGTTTTGAAATACAATATTTCCTTTGATTTCCAGACAACGAAACAGACGCTTGAAGATGTTCCAGATATGACAGAGATGAACATCAGCCAGATGAAAGAGTAAGTTTTACCTTCAGTTCAAAGTTCGGAAATAATTCTATTTTGAAACATCCTTGCGGCGGAGCAGGTTAGCCCGACTGAGTGCGGATCACAGAGTCTGGGTTTGAATCCTGCTTGTGTGGAATTCATCTCGTGACTCCATGGCACTTCACTTCAGTGCACAGAATCATAATTACCTTTCATTATCTCATTATTGTTGCGGCTGCTTTAGCAAGCAGGACACAGGGATCATTGTGCAGCGTAGTCTACATTGACATTGGCATCATCCTTGTTGTGATTAGTGTCAGCAGTGTTAAGTCTGTGCCTTAAGCTGCCTTTATCATACACCAAGGCTTCTAGGCTAATGAAATTTCATACACACATCTGCCGTGGTTATAAAACTTTTTTCATGCTCAACTCAGCAGAGCATGAATTTTTTCATGCTTATAAATATCAAATAACTAATTGCAAACTCTTTCTTGCTAAACATAGCTGAGCATGAAAATTTCTCTGCTAATAAATATGAAAATGCCAACTATTGTTGGCATTTTCATATTTATAAGCAGAGAAAATTTCATGCTCAGCTGAGTTGAGCATGAAAAAAGTTTTATAACCTCGGGGCCTGACCTTAACATTTAATACTCTGGGTAAAGTTTTCCAATGGAGACAATTTGCATGAAATGTCAAATTCTGTTTAGGGGGAAAAATAAGAAAAAATGTCATCAGTATGCCATCTGCTGAATTAGCACAGAGAGTGTTGAAGTTAAATGGGCGATGCCGTGCAAAAACATGTCTTTGGGCATATGCAGACGGAGAATGCCCATATCAGCATGTGCATCCACAGAGGCTAATCAGGGCATTCACTGCCCGTAAACTGAATTGTTGAATACTATTGAATGTTTCAGTGGAGAGCAAAGGCCTGGCCTCGAGGTTATAAAACTTTTTTCATGCTCAACTCAGCTGAGTATGAATTTTGTATTAATAATAAATCTCAAATTACTAATAATTGCAATTTTTTCTTGGATAACATGGCTGAGCATGAAAATTTCTCTGCTAATAAGTTGAAAATGCCAACTATTGTTGGCATTTTCATATTATTTATTAGCAGAGCAACTTTCATACTCAGCTGAGTTGAGCATGAAAAAAGTTTTTATAACCTCGGGGGGTCTGGATGATTCTTTGCTCATGTGCAGGAAGATCTATATTGGCATATTTTTGAAGGCACTTTTTTGATTGATGCGGCCCAAATTATTATAACCATTAACTCTGCATGCTGGGTAATTTTGTATGCTTTTTTTTGTCGCCTGTGGATTTTTTTTAAAATTAACTTTTTCAAAAAAGTCTTTCAGGAATACCATCAGAGTGTCAAACAGTTTGGATCCAGATCGGGCCCGATGTTTTGTTGGGCCTGATCTGGGTCCAGAATGTTTGCAAAGGATATCAGCAGATGACAAAAGTCATCACTGTCGGGGAAAGAGTTAAAGTGATCTTAAGTAAGGATTTGTTACTTTTCTAGATTGCCCAATGGTGTGATCCAGTGGCTTTATGCTGGAATTCAGTGTACATCCTGTGGTATGCGATTTTTGCTGGAAGATGAGGAGAAAACGGAAAAGTATCGTGAACATTTAGACTGGCATTTCAGACAGAACCGCAGAGAGAGGGATGAGATGAAGGTTGCCAAATATAGGCAGTGGTATTATGGTGTAAACGTAAGTAATGACACCAGACCGGGGCTGGTTTGTGCTTGGTAAATTTGCTCCTGTTTTACAAGGGAGACAACTTTTATGACTTCTGTTTTTCCTGCACACCAACACACCAAGCTTCTTCTGAAAAGAGATCTACTCTAAAAGGAAAGAATTTGCACTCCGAATAGAATCTTTTCAGAAGAAAGACAAAAAAAAAAAAAAAAAAAAATTGACAGGTTGCCTCCTGAAAATGTTTTCATTCTGATGAAGAGGAGTATTTGGTGATAATTCTGGAATAATTTTTTTCATTAAGACATATGTTGTCGATACTCTGAACTCATTAAAAATGCCTGGCTGAGGGGCGTCAGATGACTTCCCACAGTATATGATTTTGTACAGAACTGGAGAATGTTATCTTAGAAATATTATTCTATCCATAGAAACAATAGGGAAGATCGATTTTCAGTAATGGAAACATCAGATTTCAGTATTGGGATTTTCTAGTGCTTTCACCCTTGTTTACGATAAATGTGCCGGCCTCGGTGACTCAGTTGGATGTGCGTCCCTCTGGTAGCCAGGAGGTTGCGGGTTCGATCCCTTCAGGGTCGGCAACATTCTTTCGGTGAGATTGATCATGAAATATTTACTACGGGCATTCTCTCCCTTCCACTGATTCAAGAAGGCCAGTTGTCAGTTTCTGGCGAAAGAATGTGTACAATACTGGTTAACCGCTTATGGGATCAAAGCTACTCAGTAAATGTGTGCTTAGGTAAACTGACCGCACTCAACATGACCCTATTTGGTTGACTGGGCCGTAAAACATCAACATAAACAAACACAAACAAACAAGGTAAATGTGAGTTATATGAGAATGGTCTTATCCTCATGCAACTATTTTCTCTTGAGAAACTCTTCAAACTTTTTTTCTGACTTTCAGGACTGGATACAGTATGAAGAAATTGGTGACACAGAAGAAAGTGGTAAGTACATGTAGAAACCAAAGAGGAAAAAAAATAAATAAAACTCCAGGTTAATCTTTTCTGGTGAAAGAATGTACACAGTACTGGTTAACAGCTTAGAGGACTCAGCCTACCCAGGAAAAGTGTGTCCAGGTAAATTGACTGACACAACATGACCTTAATAGTGTTGACTGGGTCACTAAACTCCAACCCAACAAGGAAAACAGCTCCAAATTAGAGATACCTTTCGCAAACATTATTTATATTTTTTCTTATTTCTTCATGAAAACATATGTTTTTTAATGAAGAAATAAGAGAACTATTTTCTGGACACCCTTTTTTTGTGGTGCTGTTAATTCAGTAATCTGTATTCAGTGGCATAACTCGAAGAAAATGGAGCAGTGTGAACAGTAACATCATCTTGTTTCATTCAAGCAGTAGGCTGTTGTTTGTTGATGCCTAGCTTTAGATAAATAAGGGATATTTTTAGATAAATACTTCTCTTGTTTTCTTAACCAATTTATGCCAAATGGACTCTTCTACCTTTACTCTTTGGACAGGTCCATTTCCTATATAAGGGGAGTCTGGTTAGCTTTTATTATTACCATGTTTTGTGGAAATTTCTGAACTGAATGCAAACAGTGTAGACCCTGATCAGATGCTGCATTCTGCGGCATCTGATCTAGGTCTACACTGTTTGCCAGTGTCCCTTTTGTGGGACACTAGGTGTAAATGGGTTACTGCAGCCAGTAGCATGTCTGACTGTGGATCCAGAGATTGCAAGTCCGAATCCCAGCTCGACCACATGACTTTCATAGAAATTGATCAGGAAATTTCTACAGTCATTCAGTGTTTGAATTTGTAGATTTTGAAAGAGGTTGTGCACACCCAGACCACATTGCCTATGGTTAATGAGGGTTGTTTTATTGGCAAGGTCCCATTCTGTTTTTCTTTTTCAGCTCGAAGTCTTTTCTTTGAGCGTCAGCAGATGGTACAGGCAACTCCGGCGCCAACTCCTGGTAATATGTCATTTGCCCTTATCACCGTTCCAGAGGGGGCTTCAGTCACCAGATGTCCCGCTGCAACAGGAAATGATAAGGATGATGTAAGTCTTCCACGAAATTTGTTCTGTAAAAAGGGAAGTACCGAACTCATGAATAGGGTCCTGCTGAACCTGGATATATCCTGCCTTTGCAAACAGTGTAGATCCAGATCAGTTGGCTTCTGAAGAAGCCAACTGATCTGGATCTGCACTGTTTGGTAATAAGTACATGAAAATTCATAGCAGTAATTTGGATCAAGTAATCTGATTGGTTGAAAATGTGGGCGTGGTATCTTAATTTATTCAGCAGGACAAGGGTTAAGGGCTTGCTGTACTTGCAGAAGGTGAGGGAAGGGGGCATGCTAGTATTTCTCGTAGCTCTTGACAATATGTTTTTGTTTTCATATTTCTCCACGAAAACATATGTTGTGGGTACTTATTAGAAATGCCTCTGCGAGGCACTTCTAATGAGTGCCCACAACATATCTTTATGATGAGAAATAAGAAAAATGTTTACATGATACCCACTCTTATCTAGACCTATGTTTCTTATGTTTCTATCAGGGCCTGACAAATCCAAGTTTCAGCCACTTGCCCGGCATTCCACAGTATCTTGAAAATGGCTTGGAATTACAATGTTCCCTATATATTCTATACATTTTTCTGGGCAAGTGAAATAAAAAATCACTTACCCAGCCAAATTTGGACTTGTCCCGGGCAGCTGGGCAATGGATTTGTCAGGCCCTGTTTCTATACTGTCATTCATTTGTCCCTCTCATCCTCAGTTTATCTCTTTTCTTTCCTCTACTAGCTCCTCTGTCCCTTTTCTTTTCTCTGGGAGATGACACAAAATGACCCACAAAGGTTGACATGTCAAACCATTGCTCAAACAAACGAATTAAAAATAGTGGACTCAGTTTCTTTGAGTCTGTTTATGAACAGTTTTAAGTGTTAAATGCGACATTGTTAACTGTCTCATTCAGGAACCCTAGGGGAACATTAAAAACTTTTAATTTTGTTGAAATCCTTTAAAACCTTTAATTTGGCTGAAAAACCTGTAAAAACCTGCATTTTGATGAGAAAACTTTATATTTGGCAATTTGTAAATGCAAGAGAAGGACAGAGTAAATATGTAGCTTTTTGTAACAACATCATAATTGTGTCACTTAGATTCATATGTTTCTAAACAGAAATGCAAGTTAATATTGTCATAACCATTTAAAGATGAAAATGTCAGATTTTCTCTGCAATTTTTCTCCCTATTTTGCTTGTGAGGCGATGATGCGGAGTTCTTTTGCTTGGGATCTGCCTAGAAATTCAACCATTAAATGCTTTTTATTTTGTACAAAATTTATCCTGGAAAACCTTTATTTGGCTGAAAATAGCCTTTATGAAAAACCTTTATCTTTAAGAGAGATTGCTGGGGGCCCTGATTATTTTAGCTGTTTCAATACCAAACCAAATTAATATACCATTTTGATGCAAATTACCCTCATGGGTTGATGCATAGTTAAACTTGAACTTACCATCATCATGCTCACTCTCTCTAGCATTGTGCAGTACTCCATTTACACTTTAACAACTTTATGGGGCCGGCCTCGGTGGCTCAGTTGGATGTGCGGTCCGACTGGAGACCAGGAGGTCGCAGGTTCAACCCCCGCCGAGGTCAGCAACATTCTTTCGTGGAGATTGATCATGAAATATTTTCTACGGTCATTCTCTCCCTTCCGCTGATTCAAGAAGGGCAGTTGTCAGTTTCTGGCAAACGAATGTGCACAGTACTGGTAAACCGCTTAGAGGACTAAGCCTGCCCAGTAAACATGTGGTTAGGTAAACTGACTGCACTCGACATGACCCTATTGGGTTGACTGGGCCGTAAAACCTCAACACAAACAAACAAAACCACTTTATGGGCAAATTCAGCAGACAATAAATTGATTATATTTTTCTTATTTCCCATGAAAATAGGGTTTTCATGCAAATTGTCTCCTTAGGAGACAATTTGCATGAAAGGTCCGACCCTATTTGCTGAAAAAAAAAAAGGAGAATATTTCAGAATGTCGTCTGCTGAAATGTTTTCTCAGCATGCTGAACATTAATACAAAATGGGCTCTGTGATTCCAAAGGATTAGGAAATTTAATCTGAACTATCATAAAAAGCTATGCCATTCATTATCTTGCCTAATTGTTTAATATTTTTGATGATTTTGGTTTGAGGTTTTAATGTCCATTCAGTGGCATTTTAGTTATTCTGGGATTACGGTCATGTGGTAGCATGACAAAGACATTGTAAGAGATTGCGTTGTACCCCAAGCAAGATTTCAACTCACAACAACAGCTGGATCACCGGGCAAGTGCTAACCTTTTACAATTCTGATGCTCCTGTGTTTAAGTTAGGAGTATCTGATTCATCAAGATTTTAGAGCTCTTTATGCCCCTGCATCGGATGATGCCAGGGGCATATAGTTTTTTGGTTTTCCATATGTATGTACATGTGTACGAATGTACGTCCTTCTGTACGAATGTGTGTTAAGTACGTACATATGTAGATACGTATGTACGTGATCCTGTTAGAGTCAGGTAAAGGCATTTGTACCAGGTAGAATTTTGCAGTTTTATAGTCAGGTACCCCACAGCGGGGGCATCCGTGTACTGTGGACACATTCCTAGTTGTTTTTATAACAGTGATATGTTCATGGCCTGGATATGATAATTTGTACTGCGAACTTTATTTTTCAGTTATGTGCAATATGTCATGAACCCTTTGAACAGTTCTGGGATGAGGAACTTGAAGAATGGCATCTAAGAGATGCAATCCGAGTCAATGATCAGACATACCATCCAATATGTTACGAGGATCATACTGATGTAAGTACCATAAATACCCTGGATATTAGGACACAGCTCCCTGAACAAACAGTGTAGACCCAGTCAGACTGCTCCTAAGGAGCAGTCTGATCAGGATCTACACTGTTTGTCATTCAGCCAGTATTGTAACATATAAACTTACGAATAGTTTTGTCCTAATATTAAAGTTATTATGATAGACATAATTAATTTGTTATTAATTGAGGAAACATATCCACTTTTGTATTTGAAATATACTCATACCTAGTGAAAATGCAGAGCCCAGCATATTTTTTTAGATTCTGTATGTTTATCTTCAAATTCATGCTTCTTGCATCACATTTAATTATAAAAACAAAACAAAACAACAACAACAAAAAAAACCCCAAAAAACAAACAACAAACAACAAAACACACACACAAAACAAACAAACTAAAAAAAAATGTCTATGTAATAGTAAAAGTATTAAAAGTGTAAAAATGTGTTTTTGATGTAAACCAAAACAGATGTGTTTGATTGGAATTTCACTTTGGAAGAAATATAGTCTGTGAGAAAAATATACTTCAGCCTCTTTATAACACGATTTGTTATAACACAGTTTTGGATATAACACGGTTCAAAGATGGATCCCATTTTTCAATATAATCTATACATTTTTGGTATGGATATATCACGGTTGTTTAACTAACACGGTTTATGCTATGGACCCCAACAATAATGTTATAAAGAGGTTGTGGTGTATATTTATGAACAGTGCTATGGGAAATGGCGTATTCAGGGAATATGAGGACAGTGAAGGCCAAGACCAGCATATGCATCAGCACAGTCTTATCAGGACTTTCCCACATCCACTAACAGAATCATTTGATACTCACTATATTGAGAAACTCCAAAGAATGGGCAGATGTTTAGAAATTCACCCCCCCCCCCTCCCCCCCCCCTCTCTCCACAGTCCTACAGTAATAGGTTGAAGGACAGAGTAATTAATTGAGCAACGTATTCAGACAGACAAGCCTGAGCAAACAGCGTGGACATGGATCAGACTGCAGAATGAGGAGTCTAATCCATGTCCACACTGTTTGCCACTCATCCAGCAGTATTTCAAACAAATCAAGAGGTAGTAAAATGCACCATTTCAAATTTTAAAGAAAGTATGGTAAGGAGATAATGCGACTGAATACTTATGCCCAGTCAGCATTCTACGTAAATCTATATCGGGCCGTCATCGGCCCGTCAGGGTAGCTGACGGGCCGATGACGGCCCGATGTAGATTTACGTAGAATGCTAGCTGGGTGGTAAATAGTTTAGTAACCCACAACTGCCACCTAACCTTTATAACTTGTTTATTTTTGCAGATCTCAGAAGGTACTCCAAGCCCTTCAGCCCTGCCTACGATACCTCCTGATTTCTCAGCAAGAAAAATCTTGTCGTATGATGAAACTTCACAGGATACTCCAAACACTAGTTTTGAAGGAGAAAGAGAGGTTGTGGTAAAGACAGAACCAGTGATTGCCAGTGAAACTGTTGGTAAGGAGGCTGAAGATGCCGATAGGTCTGTGATTATTATAACAGAGTCACCTGTTAAATCTCATGTAACTGTTAAGGCAGAACCAATGGACACAACTGATAGTGCAATAGTTAAGCAAGAAGCCAGTGAGGAAATTTCAGCTGATCAAACAGCTGTACATGCAGTAGTTAAACAAGAGCCAGAAGTGGATGAAAGTTCAAATTCAGAAGTTGACACAATCTCAGGGAATGCACCAGTGAAAGAAGAGGGTGAATCTGGTACTGCTCTTGTGAAAGAGGAAGTTGTTCAGGAAGTGACTGATTCAGTAACTCCTAGTCAAGAGAGTTCAGAGGCTGTTCCCAAAACTGTTGCAGTGGTGAAAGAAAGTGAAGCCATGGTGACTGATGCCTCTGATCACGCTGTGTCTGATTCTGTGATAGGGACTGTGAAGGCTGTTTCAGATGTGCCAAAGTCCCCTGCAACACAGGGTTCAGGTGGGTCAACACCTGTGCAGGATGAGAGGTCTTGTACACCTGTGAAAGCTTTGGAAGATTGTCCGGGGACACCTGTACAAGATGAACCTATGGTGGAATAAATGGCTCTAGATTAACTAAGCCCTTTTTTTCAATAAAAAGTCCTGTATTACCCTAAATATTCGGACACCTAAATTCCATTACATATTTGCCAAAATTTTGAACAAGTCCACTCAGTTGTCTGTATGTATAAAAACTGATGGATGAATAGCAAACCATATAGGCCCGATCAGACTCTGCTTTCTGTAGTCTGATCTGAGTCTATAATGTTTTCTCAGGTTTGTCTGTCAGAATTACTTGGAGTAAATACAGGATTGATATTTTTCTTGTATCTCCACTAAAAATCATTTTGCCTTATTCAGTAAAATTGCAGTAGTGAGGCAATTTTAAAGAGTACCCTTAAGAATACTTGACAAACAATTTTTATGCAAATAACCCTCATGAATTGACACATCATTAAATCTGAAATAATCATCAGGTAATGAAAACCGACAATTTATGTTTTTGTGGAGAAATAAGAAATATATATATCTGGATAGCCCTTCTTTCTGGAGTGGGAGGACTTGTTAGGTTTAAGCATCTGGTGATAATTCTGGGATTTTTATTTTTTTTTTCTTAAAACATATGTTGTGGGTACTCATTAGAAGTGCCTCACTGAGGCACTTCTAATGAGTACCTACAACATATGTTTTTATAGAGTTAAAAAAATGTGGGTACTCATTAGAAGTGCCTCACCAAGGTGCTTGTAATGAGTACCCAGAATGTATGTTTTTTATGGGGAAACGGATAATTATCCCAGAATTATAATCAGATATTCCTCCATAACAGGTCCTCTGCTAGAGTTATGAAAATTTTATGATTCCTTAATAATTAGTGCTATATTTATGGATATTTGAGGGGCAGGAGGAGAAATTTTGCTGTATGCCATATGCGAACAACATAAGCCTGGTATATGGCTATCATATCCATGATCTTGTCTGTAGATGTCTTCAGGACATATGCAAGGAAGATTAGCAAGCCAAGCTACACATTCTGATCAGGGCTTTTGTCATACATCAGTGTATTACACATTATATTCAATGGTTCTGTCAACAGGCAGCAAAGGCCTGGAGCGCCAAATCTTTTATATATAACTGATATAAGATGATTTTTTTGAGCCAAAAAGTATATAGCTATTTTTTAGTACATGTATGTCTCCATGGAAACATGTGCATAGTCATTAGAAGTGCCTCATTGAGGCACTTCTAATGAGTGCCCATAACATAGAGAAATAAGAAAAAATAAAAATCTGCTTACTGCTCATATCAGGATTCAGGAGCTCTGTTCATACATGTATATGCACTGTGGCTATCCTGACCAGCTGTCAGAGTGGATATGCAGCCTGGTCTGGGTGAATATGCTATTCTCATAAACCGTAAAGTAAATTTTCTCTTATGCACCTAATATATAGAACAGGCCAGTTTAGTCTATAAAGTGGGATGTTCGATTGTTTAAGTGTTCATAGCTCCAGATAAGAGGGGTTATCCAGATAATATTTTTCTTATTTCTCCATGAAAACATATGTTGTGGTACTCATTAGAAGTGCCTCACTGAGGCGCTTCTAATGAGTATCCACAACATATGTTTTCATGGAGAAATAAAAAAAATCTCAAATCTGTCTTAAGCAGCCACCCATGGGAAGCTTAAAATGTGGCTGCTGAAGGCAGGTGGCTGCTTAATACAGTTCAAATATATGTCTATGAATTTTGGGGCAACTTTCCTCCAGCTGCTTAATATAGGTTGGCTGCTTAATAGAGGTGACCACTAACACAGGTTTGACTGTACTTTTCAGTTGTGAAAAGTGCATTATCTGAAGTTAGCTGCATTATTTTACCTTCAAACAGTTCACTGGGTTACAGGGTCGGTCCAAATAAGAAGTTGCACCATATTAACCCAAAATGTTTGGACACATTAAATACTAACCATACTTGGCCTAAATTTAAGCATGTTCATTTTACTACCAGTTGATATGTCTACAAACTGCTGGATGAATGGCAAACAGTGTAGACCCAGATCAGATGCTGCATTCTGCAGCATCTGATCTAGGTCTTCAGTGTTTGCCCAGGCCTGTCTGTCCCAACTTAGGATAAATATGGTACCACTATAAGCCTAAGTATTGCAATCAATGTAGACCCTGATGAGACAATGCAGAAAGCGGTGTCCGATCAGGATCTACATTGTTTGCCATTCATCCAGCAATATTTTAGACACATCAACAGATAGGATATGAACTCTCTCAAAGTTTAGGAGACATATGGTATGCAGTTTTGGTGTGCCAACATTATGGGAAATATGGTAATCGAATTTTGTTCTGCCTGAAGTGACTGGTTTATTTAGCTGCTCTACTGTTTTGCAAATGAATTCGTGAGATAGTTTAGTTGACAACAAGCTTAACCTATTTTAGTTTAATAAACTCCCCACACTATATATGGGAAGAGTCCAGTTTCAATTTTAGTGTGTCAGGCTTTGTGATTTAGTTATTCCTAAAGAAAAATGGAATAACTATTTCCAAACAGTGAAGACCCTGATCAGACGCCACGTTCTGTGGCATCTGATCAGGGTCTCCACTGTTTGCCAATTACCTTTTAGGGGTGTCCAGACTAAAATGTGTTAAGTGCTGGACTTCTTTATTTATTTGAATGGCAAGAGAGCTTCTCTCTTTGAATAACTTGTTTCAGATGCAAGTTGTGTTGTTCTTTGTATAATTGAATAAATTAATAGTTATCTGCCAAATGTTTTATTTGAAATGAAGGTTAATTAACCCTAAAATCTACATCTGAAAATATCGTCTGCTTATGTTGTCTGCTGCATCTTGCAAACTTTTCAAACTTACATTTTGCATATAGCCAAACAGTGTGGACCCATACCAGGCTGCTCCTAAAGGAGCAGTCTGATCTGGGTCCACACTGTTTGCAACAATGACTTTTAAAGTAACCGGCAGAAGACAAAGCAGGCGACAATTGTTGTGATTGGTGCTTTAAGGGTTAACTTTAGAAAGAGGTAGCTACTGCACTCTATTTCATTTTACCCTAGTAACCATAAATATTCAGACACCATAACTATTTACCATACTTCTAAAATTTGACTGCTTGGTAATATGTCTAAAGGTATTGACAGAATTGCACACAGTGTAGATGCTGATCAAACAGCTGTGGGTCAACATTGTTTGCCTATGCGTATCTGCTCAAATATTTAACCCATCTATGTTGAGTGGACTTTTCTATCATGACTCTTTGGACCAGTCTATTTCCAATAGCTGGGTGTCTCATTAGTTTTTTTATCTTTATTTGTTTTTTATAGAAACTCCTGTAGTTACAGCAAACAGTGCAGATTCTGATCACAGATTGCACTCTGTGGCAACTAATCTTGGTCTACACTGTTTACCAGTTGCCATTTTAGGGGTTTCCCGACTAAAATGTGTTAAGATAAGAATATGGTATTTTAGAAAATATAACTGCTACCCTTTTGAATTGTGAATTAATTACATGACAAACTAGCTAATAGTTGCCTACCTGGGAATTCTTTATAGCCAATGACATAGTAAAGAATAACTATGAATGTTCATGTTGCGTTGGTTTCTTTGCAGGTGGGAGGACAAACTAAGCTTTATTTGGATGAACTAATTTATTTAAATATAAACATGTTTCCAGATAAGGTGCTCTGTTGAATCAATTAGGGTTGATATTTTCCATATTCCTAAAAATAACAAACAAAACAAACATACATTTTGAGTTCTCAGTAGAAGCACCTCATTGAGGCACTTCTAATGAGAAACCACAATATATTTTTGTGGAGAAATTGAAAAGAAATATTAGCTGGCTCCACATCTTCTCCAGAACTAAGTATAAAATTGGTTCTTGCAGCAAAACAGATAAAACACAGCTCTGCATTAAAGAGTTAATTGGCTGTACAGTTTTCTTATTTTTCCTGGAAAGTATATGTTATGGGGACTCGTCCAACGAGTACTTCAACATATGTTTTCCTGGAAATACAGGAAAAGTATCAACACTTTATGGCTGAAAGAAAAAACAACAACAACAAAAAAACAAACAAAAAAAAACAAAAAACAATAACAACTAACACTTTTGGAGCTGTGAGAAAAAAAAAAAAAAAAAAAAAGGAATACTTAATAGCCCCAGAATAAAGCAGAGCAGGACATGTTAACCCTTGTCCTGCTGAATAAATTAAGATGCCATGCCCATTTCTAATTTTTAGCCAATCAGATTATTTGATCCGGACTGTTGCTGTAAATTCACATACTTAATGGCAAACAGTGCAGATCCAGATCAGTTGGCTTCTTCAGACTGATCTGGATCTACACTGTTTGCAAAGGCAGGGTATATCTGGGTTCAACAGGACAAGGGTTAACCTCAGTTTACCAGTGTGATGAATGGTATTATTGAATTACAGGTAAAATATTTTCATAATTTTATTCTGCAGACTTTGAGTAATAATACGATAAGTTTTCCTGCAATAAATGAAGGTTTTGTTAGAAGTCATTTCTTGATTGTTTTCATCATTGTTAGTGATCCATTTAATTTGTTCATTTAGTTCAAAATGTTATTTTTGTACAGATTTTAATAGCACCAATTTTTCTCTGGTGTTGATTTTTGTATACTTTGTAACACCAGATTTTTATATTAGCATAAAGCACTTAAAGTGGCTGTGTAAATATTATACTGTTGTTAGCAGAGGATTTGGTATAAAGGAGTATTTGGTGATACATGTATTTTGGGATATTTTTTCTTATTTCTCCATAAAAATGTATGTTATGGATACTCGCTAGAAGCACCTCGGAGACGCGCTTCAAATGAGTACCCACAACATATGTTCTAATGGAGAACTGAAGAAAATTATCCCAGAATTATCAGCAAACTTTCCTCCTTCAAGGTTCCGTATTCCTCTAAAAAAGAGACATTTTTTATCCAAGAAAGGTTTAATAAATTGACGTATAGTATTAATAGGATCATAAAATGTGGCATCTGACAACCTGTAAAATTTCATTTAGTCTCTCATTTTTTGAATTGGATAAAAAATTTAATGCTTTTTATCGATACGTATCTCTAAATTAATGTTTAATGTTGACAACATTAATTCAGAGATGCGACAAAAAAATCATTTCATTTTAAGAATGAGAGACAAACTGAAATTTTACAGGCTGTCAGGTGCCACATTTTATTACTGTCAATATCATGTATCAATTCTTGGATTATAAAATGTCTATTTTTGAGGACTATGGAGCCTTTAACAACTCCCTCTGATTGCTACTGTATCATATGTGAATGCCCCAATAGTTCAGACAGCAAATAAAATATAAATAAAACACAGGTAATAACCTTTAATGACTTTATCAAAGTTAGAAGGAAAGTTTCCAGTTTCACATAGGAAACAATGTTGGGAGAGGAAACTTTCAAAGTGTTGCAAAAGAAAGCAGTAGAATTGTCTCCCTTTGCAGAATTGAGCACTTTTGTTAACCCTAGTCCTACTCAACAGGGATATGTCCTGCCTTTGCAAACAGTACATGATCCAGATCAGTTGGCTTTTGAAGAAGCCAACTGATCTGGATCTGCACTGTTCACCTGTGAATTTATATCAAATCCTGTTTCCTTGGAAAAATAAGAAAAATATCATCAATTTGTTGTCTGCTGAATTAGCCAAGAGAGTTGTAAAGGTTAAATGAGCCAGTGTATGACAATACCAAAAATAAGATGTGTGACCAGCAAAGACTCGGATCAGCCTGTATATCCACCCAGTTTGGCAAGGGTTCTCATCCTTCTTTGGATAGCCCAGAGGCTGTAGAATGTCATCCCTCTTTGGATAGCCCAGACGCTGTAGAAGGCACATGAGATCAGTGAACTGATCAGACTGTGCGGATGCACAGGCTGATCAGAGTCTTCACTGATCACACAAGTCTTATTGTAGGTTTTGTCATGCGCTGGCTCAAATTATTGCTGGATGAATTGCAAACAGTGTAGAGCCTGATCAGATGCCACAATCTGTGGCATCTGATCTGGGTCTACATTTTTTGCTCGGGCCTGTCTGTCCGAATACTAAGGGCAAGTATGAGCGTTATGTTTTGAGATAAAACTGTTGAAGCTACTCGTCTTTCTGGTGTGGAAAATGTCCTGGGATCATATAGTCTTCTGTGCAAGGCTATGTTGTTCTAACGCTTGTCATGAAATGAAAATGCCATGCCCACTTCTAATTGCTAGCCAATCAGATGGCTACCCACTTCTAATTGCTAGCCAATCAGATGGCTTGATCAAGGTTGTTGATAAAAATTCACATACTAAATAACAAACAGTGCTAATCCAGATCAGTAGCCAACTGATCTGGATCTGCACAGTTTGCGAAGGAAGGGTATATCCGGGTTCAGCAGGACCAGGGTTAATAGAAAAGTAAGCAAAACATATTCACCTGAATACTTTGCTTATCTGGAGCCCTGAGTCATAGAGAAAGCTGTGCTTTAAAAATTGCAGTCAGTTTCTATATGTCAATCAAAAGAATGATGAAAAACACATGTATGCCTAATTTTTATATTATGAAACTGTTTTGCAGTTTAAAAAAAAAAGAAAAGAAAAAAAAAAAAGAAAGAATAAAAAAATGAAAAGAATATAGACTTGTTTTAGTGTTAATACCCATTTATTGTGCATCTGTGAGGAGGAGAGAGGAAAGAGTTGGGAGTTTTCATAGAATCGTCCAGGTGGCTAGCACTCCCAACTTCAGATTAGCAGGTCCTGGGTTTGAATCCCGCTAGAGGCAGAATTCAGCTCATGACTGTATGGTGCTTCATTGTATAGAGGCTTTCATTATCATCCTTCCATTGTCTCGGTATGACTTACATAATGCTGAATGGGACATAAAACACCAATAAATCATCATTGAAGTTTTCATGCCATTTTCAGTTAATACACTATAAGGTCAGAGTGGCCAAGTGGTCAGCGCTCCCGGCTGGATCCAAGGTCCAGAGTTTGAACTCTGGAGGAGGTATTCAACTTAGACTGTATGGCTCTTCACTGCAAAGAGCCTTTCATTATCAACCTTGTTTCGTCTCGATATGACTTAAATATTGAAAGGGATGTAAATCATCGTCAACAGCACAATCAAAGAAAATCTTCCAAAATTTTATTTTGGGTATAATGTTTAATTTTGATTATATTCCTGTTAGAAACCAATATTCTGGACAGTAATTATTCCAGTCAAAAGTGACCATAGCACCAGATAAGGTGCTGTTTTGTTTTTTTTTTGTCCAAAAAGTATGGCTTTTTTTCTTATTTCTGCACTAAAATATATGTTGTGGGTACTCATTAGAAGGGCTTTGGCTAGGAGCTTCTGATGAGTACCCACAATATACATTTCCATGCAAAAATAAGACAATATGTTGATATCACAGCCTCAGAATGAAGCAACATCAAAAATTGCAAGTCACAGTGTACAGTAGGTCTGCCTGTTGCATCTAAACGGGCTCCACATTTTTGCCCGTGCTATATGTACAAGATGTTGAAATATGAACTGTGGACTGTTGTCCCATTCCTCCTTCAATGCCAATATCAGTTCCTGTCTAGTAATTGGTATGGCTGCACTCCAGGGCCCAGTTGTTCAAAGCTAACGACGTCGTTAGTTAACGATACGTTAAAATTTACATCGGGTGATACACAAATACGCTGGAATTTTTTGCTGAAAAATGTGAGTAGCTTTTGCAGTGCAAAAGCTACTCACATTTTTTCAGCAAAAAATATCATAATATTGTGTACTGAATCCGCTAAAACAGTTAACGAAATGACCCTTAACAAGCTCGTTAAGCTAACGACGCTTTGAACAACTGGGCCCAGGACATTGCTTCCAGGAATACCATCAGAGTGTCAAACAGTTTGGATCCAGATCAGGCCTGACGTTTTGTCTGGCCTGATCTGGGCCCAAACTATTTGCAAAGGTTATCAGCAGACGGAAAAAGTCTCTACTTGCGAGGAAAGAGTTAAGGTAGCGAAATGGTAAAAAATTGCCTTCCTTTTGAAAAGGGGTCCCTTGGGAGCAAATTCTTTCCTAAAAGAGTAGAGCCCTTTTAGGATTTTAGTTGGTTTGGAGTTTAATGGCCCAGTCAACACTATCATTGTCATGTCCAGCCAATCAGGGTACCTAACCACACATCCTGGGCAGGCTTAGTTCTCTTGTGGTTAACCAGTACTTGTGCACATTCTTTTGCTTGCTAGAAAATGACAGCTGCCCTTCTAGAATCAGCACAAGGGAGATAATGACCACAGAAAATATTTCATGATCAATCTCCACGAAAGAATGTTGCCAGACCTAGCGGGGATCAAACCCGTGATCTGATCACCAGTCAGACCCACATCTGACTAAGCCACCAAGGTCAACCCTTTTAGAAGGCAGTTTGGTGTGGAGGAAAGCGATCATGAAGTAATAAAAGTTGTTTTCCTTGTACAAAATGGGACAGTATCCAGTCCCCTTAACTGTTTGTATGCTGGGTACTTTTGCATGCTTTTTTGTCGTCTGTGGATTTTTTTTTTTTTAATTTTTCAAAAAAAATCTTTCAGGAATACTATCAGAGTGTCAAACAGTTTGGATCCACATCAGGCCCAATGTTTTGTCGAGCCTGATCTGGGTCCAAACTGTTTGCAAAGGTTATCAGCAGACGACAAAATTCGCCACTAGCGAGGAATGAGTTAAACTATTATGGGCAGCAGAAAGGTTCAGGATAAAGCCTGTAACTACAAAACAGCAATGCACAAATAATACCAGTATCCTTTTGAACTTTATTCTTTCTCATCTTCATGTATACAACAATGTATTAATACTCCATGTAATATAATAATAACAAGAACTCCCAAAGAGCTTTACAACTCTGTAGGCTTATGCAGCAGATGAAAATATTGTAAAATATCATCTACTTATGTATGTAACCTTTACCACTCTGTTGTCTGATATCTTTTCCTTTTTTTCCCCCAGAAAATTGGGTTTGACATTTCATGCAAATTGTCTCCCAAGGAGACAATTTGCATGACCCGTCAAACCCTGTTTTCTGTGATAAATAAGAGAAAATATTTCAAAATGTCTACTGAAATGTTTTCCCAGCATGCTAAGCATTAAATTCCGCAAGTCAAAAATTTAGGATCCACAGAAAGTATATATTAAACTCTCAGTAATAAGAAATATATTTCTTGAATCATATCCAACACATACTTGATAACTAGAACAATCTCACAGTATGCAAAATATAAATAAAGGAATTCTTTAAACATATAAACACAAATACTGTATTCTACCTAATTACCGCACATGCTCCTATAAGCGCACAGTCAAGCAATTCCGAGGTCTTCAGATTACAGCCAGTGTACTTTTTGTCTACTTCTTTATAAATATAAAGGCATATGTTATGGGTACCCATTTGAACTGCATCAACTTGTTGATGCAATTCAAATGAGTATCCACAACACATGCTTTTATCAAGAAAATCAGAAAAAAAAAACGAAAACAATAACACTGCATAAGCATCATTTGATAAGTCCTTCACCGATCTTTGTTTAAGTGTACCCTTAGTATAGGTGGATACATATTTTACCACAAGTTTTCCCAGTAACTTTGAAAAACCTAAGTGCATAGTGCGCTAATTAGGTCAAATACAGTATTCAGCTCTTTGTGTACAGACAACAAAATTATACATATAACAAACACAAAAAAAAACAAATATTTACTCTTTGCATACTGAAGACGAATTAAGCAGATCACAAATGAATAATATATATTCTATATTTTCCATCAAAGTTTGGACAATTGTCTCCTAAAACATATAGTCCTGTTTTGTGGAGAAAATGAGAAAAAATATCAACTGCTAAAATTTTGATGAAGTGTGCAAAGAGTTCATTCATTTTTGCCATTAGACTGTTGTAGAAGAAAAATAAAAGCTGAGAAATGTATGCTTTTGTGTTTTGTTTTGTTTTTCTCTTCAATAAAGGACCTGTTATTTTGTTACATATACTTTTCAGAGAAAATAAGGTTTGTCATTTCATGTGAATTGTATGCATATTCACATTAAATGTCAAACCTTATTTTTTTTTTGGAAAATGTCATCTATCACAGCTCCAAATAAACAGATAAGTAAATACATTTGACTCTCGTTATCTCCACCTCGCTTATCTCGAATAACCGCTTATCTCGAAGTGAAAATCTTGTCCCTGCTTAAACATGAAAATCTAAAATCAGGTAAAAAAAAGCCGGCCTCTGTGGCTCAGTTGGATGCGTCGTCCGACTGGAAATCAGGAGGTCATGGGTTCAACCCCCGCCGAGGTCGGCAACATTCTTTCGTGGAGATTGATCATGAAATATTTTCTACGGTCATTCCTTTCTGCTGATTCAAGAAGGGTAGTTGTCAATTTCTGGCGAAAGAACGTGCACAATACTGGTTAACGGCTTAGAGGACTAAGCCTGCCCAGTAAAGGTGGGGTTAGGTAAACAGACAGCACTCGACATGACCCCATTGGGTTGACTGGGCCGTAAAACCTCAACACAACCAACAGGTAAAAAAATATCCTAAGGAGCAATTTCTCCTCCTTTCCACAATATTAATATATCTCTAACTTCAAGAGTCCAATAACATATTTATTTGTTATATGTGGTTGTTCGAATTATTTTTTCCTCAATTCTGCAAATCTGGTATGTCTAGGTACGGATATCTCGAAGTATTTCAGAGAGTCCCTTGGAATTCGAGATAACAAGAGTCAACTGTTTACTGTTATTTCTCCAGGAAAACTCGTTAGAAACGCCTAACCAAGGTGCTTCTTATAAGTACCCACAACATATGTTTTTTATGTCACTAGTAATTTTACAAATACTAATACTCAAAAGTACAGGCATGTTTGGTACATACTCAGTTTATTATATAGCACTTTGTATTGGTTAAAACAAAGTCCATTACTAACTGACTCACTGGCTTGGAATCTGACTCACTGTTTTCAGCTTGAGTGAGTCGGTTTGACTTGCACAAATCAGAGGTTAGATAAACCACTGAGGAGCCAATAAGCAAAATATCAGGGCCCAGTTGTTCAAAACTAACAATATCATTAGTTAACGTATCTTTTAAACTTTAATCATTGAATATGGCGTATACGCTACTATTTTTGCTGAAAAAATGTGAGTAGCTTTTGCATTTACAAAAGCTACTCACATTTTTTTAGCAAAAATACCTGTATAATTAATAGATATTGTACCTACTAGTGCAGTTAACATTTTGACCATTAACAAGCTTGTTATGCTAATGATGCGTTGAACAACTGGGCCCAGGATTGATACCATATTTACTCTAAGTATAGATAGACGTAAGAAAACAGTGTCGACCCAGATCAGGTGCTGTGGATTGCACCATTTGAACAAGGTCTACACAGTTTGCCATTCATCCAGCAGTTTCCAGACACCTTGGTCCTCCTGAACATGGATACGCCCTGTCTTTGCAAAAAGTGAAGATCCAGATCAGTTAGCTTCTGGAGATCTGGATCTGCACTGTTTGCCATTAAGTATGTAAATTTGTATCAACAATCTGAATCAAGTAATCTGATTGGCTGAAAATAGCAAGTGGGGTGGCATCTTAATTTATTCAGCATGACAAGGGTCAACAGGTAGTAAAATGGAGTCTTTCAAATGTTAGAATAAGTATGATAAGGAGTTAAGGTGTCCCAATATTTAGGATAAATATGGTATACAACACTGTCATCTGTTTGTCTGTCTGTCTGAATACTTAGGGTAAAATATGGTAATTACAATCAGAAATGCCAAAAGCCCAGATCCTGGTAAGCCTCCTAGTTGAGCCGGGCCATGCGAAAACATGTCTTCGCGCATATGCAGACAGTGAAGACCCAAACCTGCCTGCCCATCTATGCAGTCTGATCAGGACCTTTGCTGTCCACTAACAGAACCACTGGACACTATAGAATGTATCAATGGAGAGAAAATGCCCGGATGAGACTTTGCGCATGTGCTGTATGAACTGAATCTCTGAATTTTGCACATGCCTGAAGACACTTTTCTGCTTGGCATGGACCAGTCGATACTAGCATGCTGGGTAAAGATTTCAGTACGATACCATTTTCAAACTTTTTTTCCTCAGAAGATAGACTTTGACGTTCATGTAAATTGTATCCTCTGGAAACAATTCACAGGAAATGTCAATACTATTTTTCAAAGAAAAAAGAGAGAAAACTATTCCAAATGTTGTCTGCTGAAGGTTTTACCCACCATGCCTAACTACTAAAACTCTTCTGTCTTTGAATTGTCCAGTGTACTTGTCAGTCAAAAATCAAAAACAGAATAGCAGTGTAGATCCTGATGAGATGGCTTGTAATAAGCCATCTCATCTCAATCTACACTCTTTGTTTTGGTCTGCAGGAAAGGGTACAAGAAATTTGCCAAATGGCTTTGTCACAACTGCTGCAGAGCTAAATGCAGACTAAACATTGTTCAGCCAAGCATGAAAAGTAGGTCAAGGTCAGTAATGGTCAATGGCAGTAGGCAGGGTGCATCATGGCAGATGTGTATGAAGTTTCATCAGACTAGATGTCTTGGTGTTTAAGAAACAGAGCTAACGCCTAAACTTAACATTGTTGACACTGATGCCAACACCAACTACAACACCAGAAAATGATCCTTATGGCGCTCCTGCTTGCTAAAGCATTTGTGACAAAAAAGGAAAAGAATTTTACATGAAATGGAGCACAGAAGCAGCAGATGATTAAAGCCGTGTAAGCAGCTACAATAGACAGATAGACATCAAGTTATATGATATACATCAAGTTATATGATATCAGCTCTTTTTTGCCTGACATGGCCTAAATAATAAAAACATATAACGATAATACTCTGCAACTATCATGTGGCAGGCAGATAACTAAAAAATTGGTGAAATATACCCATTTAATAGCAATCCCAAACTAGACCTCCACAATATCAATGGACATACCAAGTTTGATATTTACTCAAGTTATCATCCTTAAATGAAAATACGGACCAATAGATGGACATATGACAGACACACCCTGACAGATGTATACTTCTGTATCTGCGGCAGTATAAAGTACCCTTGTATATCAACTTTCTGACACATAATTCAAGATGTTTGACACACAAGTCAAGATTTCTGACACATGTCAGTGGATTTGTGTGTCTACGGAATAAATCTCACTGAAATACACAGAAGTGTCCAAGATTTTCAAACACAAAGGTATACATTCGTCAGTCCAGACGGACACATGGACGACCATCGTGAAACCCTAATAACAAAGCACTACCCTGTAGTGGGGTATAATAAACATGAATTCTTGAGTACAAGTTCCAGTCAATGTGTTTTAAGATGCTGAACCTGAAAATGAGCTGATGTTAAGAATTTTTTATCTTAAATTGACCAAGGAAACAAGTGGCATGGCATTTCATCTGAATATACTGGTAAATCAGATACTAAGTGCTAATATATTTTCCAGAAAAAATATTACCTCTCCTAATTTTGGTGAATGGATACATCACAAAGATATTTTGAACATTTTTCAAAGGGAGAAAATTTTAGCAGACAAGATTTTGCTTCCCTGGGCCCCGTTGTTCAAAGCTAACAATGCTGAATTATGTCGTTTGACCATTAAATATGGCATATATGCTAATATTTTTGCTGAAAAAAATGTGAGTAGCATTTGCAGAAGCTACTCACATTTTTTCAGCAAAAATACCTGTTAATTAGATAGTGTACATACTAGATTAGTTAACATTTTGACCACTATCGAGCTCGTTAAGCTAAGAATGCTTTGAACAACTGGGCAGAGCTATTTAAATACATGTATTTTAAAATAATTGCTCCCTCCAAGAGGGGAGGTAAATATTTCCACATCTGAATTATTTCCCTTCAAAGTGAACTCATTCATCTCACATAGCCAGATCTAGAGACAGGTTATTCGAAGCATATGCAAAATGCACACTTCTGATTATCCAGTCCATCCACGATCTCAAAAGGGTTACTCTCTACAGTTTGTTTGTGTTGAGGTTTTACGGCCCAGTCAACCCAATGGGGTCATGTCGAGCGTGGTCAGTTTACATGTACCTAACCACACATTTACTGGGCAGGCTTAGTCCTCTAAGCGGTTAACCAGTATTGTGCACATTCTTTCGCTAGAAACTGACAACTGCCCTTCTTGAACCAGCGGAAGGGAGAGAATGACCGTAGAAAATATTTCATGATCAATCTCCACGGAAGAATGTTGCCGACCTCGGCGGGAGCTGAACCCGCGACCTCCTGGTCTCTAGTCGGACGGCGCATCCAACTGAGCCACCGAGGCCGGCTGCTTTCTTTAGTACCCAATGATTCTGTGAGAAGACAACAAAACATTCAAATATACTGAAAATTTCACACCAAAAACTAAGTTTTCAGATAAAAATTCTGATATTTTTCAAATTTCTGCTCAAAACATAGATTGTGGGTAGCCATTAGAACCTCCTCACTGAGATGGTTCTAACAAGTACCCACAATATATGTTTTTAAGCAGAAATAAGAAAACTAATGTATATCTCTGTAAACCTCAGTTTTACTATATAAAAGTGGGTTTAAGGGGGTCAAAATTATATAGGTGTGTTTTCATGATGAGGTCTTAATCAGTTTGTGCAGGTGAGCAGGTTGATCCTGTCTGCCTATGCCCAGTTTCACGTACAGCATCCTGAAGGTTAAGCATATAATACAAAATTATTACAGCAGAAAGCATTCAATAGCAAATTTACAGCGGCTTTCAAATAAATACAACAACCGAACACTGGCCCACTACATTTGACCAACAGGAGTTTATCACAAAATTATTGAAGCAGCGAGCACATAAATAGTATATTTACAGCATCTTTCAAATAAATACAACCATCGAACACTGGACCACTACATTTGAACATCAACAATCAACCAAACATTTATCAGAGGGAAAAATTTGTTTGTGTTGAGGTTTTACGGCCCAGTCAACCCAGTGGGGTCATGTCGAGCGCGGTCAGTTTACCTAACCACACGTTTACTGGGCAGGCTTAGTCCTCTAAGCGGTTAACCAGTATTGTGCACATTCTTTCGCCAGTAACTGACAACTGCCCTTCTTGAATCAGGGGAAGGGAGAGAATGACCGTAGAAAATATTTCATGATCAATCTCCACGAAAGAATGTTGCCGACTTCGGCGGGGGTTGAACCCGCGACCTCCTGATCTCCAGTCGGATGGCGCATCCAACTGAGCCACCGAGGCCGGCTCAGAGGAAAAAATGGTCGGTATATAAACAAGGTAATATTTATCTTAATTTTCTCAGAAAACAGGACTTGGCTTTTGATCCAGAAAAATGACTCAAATGAAATGCAAAACTCTTTCCTTTTCTCTGAGAAAAAAGCATGACAATATTTTTTACCTTTACCACTCTCTGGGCTAATTCAGCAGACCATAAACTGATGATATTTTTACTATTTTTCCCAGAAAACAGGATGAGACATTTCATGCAAATTGGGGACTAGTTTTCACAGAAAAATAAGAAAAATATTTCAAAATTTTGTCTGCTGAAATTTTAACCTAAAGTGGTAAGCATTAAATATGTTTTTTGCTTATACTTGAATTCAACATTACTCTTAATTAACCCTTGTCCTGCTGAACCCGGATATACCCTGCCTTTGCAAACAGTGTAGATCCAGATCAGTTGGCTTCTGAAGAAGCCAACTGATCTGAATCTGCACTGTTTGCCATTAAGAATGTGACTTTATAGCAAAAATCCGGATCAAGTAATCTAATTGGCTTAAAATTAGAAGTGGGTTAGGCATCTTAATTTATTCAACAGGACAAGGGTTAAAAGGTTAACAAATCCATAATAAGATATATAAGCCACACTGTTATGTATTATTTTATATGACCTGCATCAAGCGCAAAAGTGCCTTTGAACATGCGCAAAATGCACACTCAGATCATCCTGCGCATTCCCAAATTATCATTGGGACGATTGGGACCTTTGCTCTTCATTCATACATTCTGTAGTATCCAATGATTCTGTTAGCAGACAGTAAAAGCTGTGATCAGACTGCATGGATGCAGACTGATCTGGACCTTTGCTGTCTGCAAATGCCCAAAGACATGCCTTTGCATGGTGGGGCCCATATTAACCACGACTTCAAATGCTTTTTCCAAATAAAAAATAATAGCACAACTGACTTTCCTTATCTCAACCACTTATCTTGAAAAACCACTTATCTCAAAGTGAAAATCTGGTCCCTGTTTTATCATGGATTTCTAACAACAGGTAACAAAATATTGTGGAAAAGAGGAGAAATTGCTCAATTTCTCCTCTTTTCCACAATATTTTCAATATATATCTAACTTCAGGAGTCAAATTACATATTCATTTGTTAAATGTGGTTGTTTGATTTATTTTTTCCTCAATTCTGCAGATCTGATATGTCGAGGTACATGTATGGCTATCTCGAAGTATTTCAGAGAGTCCCTTTGACTTTGAGATAACAAGTTGACTGTTTTTTACTTATTTCTCCAAATATACCACAACCTCTTTATAACACTACTGTTGGGGTCCATAGCATAAACTGTGTTAGTTAAACAACCATGTTATATTCTTACGACATGATAGCTGTAACAAAGGAATGAAGCATAGCTGAAAAATTATTCCGTCGTTCCTGGGAATCGAACCCAGTCCTCCCGGTTAAAAATCCAATGCTCTAACCACTGAGCCAAAGAGTCGACTCTCTGACGCAGTTGTCAGAGATTGAATATATACTTAGATGCTATGCGTAATCTGCCAAGGCAGATAATCGAAGGTAGGAGTGCACGGTCGTAACACTCCCCCTCTTCAAGGAAGTCATCATTTATGATGACGTGAAGCCATTTTCGGCGTATAAAGTCCTATCCTGGACGAGCCCCCAACTTACGACATGATAGCCGTAACAAAGGAATGAAGCATAGCTGAAAAATTATTCCGTCGTTCCTGGGAATCGAACCCAGTCCTCCCGGTTAAAAATCCAATGCTCTAACCACTGAGCCAAAGAGTCGACTCTCTGACGCAGTTGTCAGAGATTGAATATATACTTAGATGCTATGCGTAATCTGCCAAGGCAGATAATCGAAGGTAGGAGTGCACGGTCGTAACAATATCCAAACAAAAATGTATAGATTGTATTGAAAAATGACCATTTATGGTCATTTTTCAATATAATCTATACAGTTTTGGGATCCATCTTTGAACCGTGTTATATCCCAAACCGTGTTATAATGAATCATGTTATAAAGAGGTTTTAGGGTAAAGATGTACGCACTTATCGGAATTGCCCTGCAGGATAATTCCGTACAGTGGCCAAACCATGTTTTCGCAGAGACAAAAAAAAAAATATGTATATATATATATATACCATAATGGTCCTGAGTATTGGGACACTGTATCTATTTACCGGTCTAAAATTTGAAATAGTCCATTCTACTACCAGTTGATATTTCAAAAATATTGCTGTATGTATGGCAAAAAGTGTAGATCCAGATCATTCTGGGGCATCTGATCTGGGTCTACACTGTTTGCAAAGGCCTATCTGTCCCAATATTTAGGGTTATTATGGAAGCTAGTCATCTAATCTAGTGCTATGATTTACAGATGGTAAGAACAAGAAATCAACTTTATATTGCACAGTTCCCATTTCTACTGTATTTTCATCTCAAAACAGGCTCAGGTGATAATCTCATTCTACAGAGGACTTGTTAACTCTTTGCATGCTGGGTAATTTTGCATGCTTTTTTGACTCCGTGGATATTTTTTTAAATTAACTTTATCAGAAAATCTTTCTGGAATACCATCAGAGTGTCAAACAGTTTGGATCCAGATCAGGCTCGACATGTTGTCGGGCCTGATCTGGGTCCAAACTATTTGCAAAGGTTATCAGCAGACGACAAAAGTTGCCAGTAGCGGGGAAAGAGTTAAGGAAACAAAAAAAAATTTGGTAAAGAACCACCTACAAAAGAATGCTTCTAAGTTTCATTCAAATCCCTTCAGCTGGTTTAGGGAAGACATTATGTAAGCACCATTAACCTCTTCATCCCTGAGTTTCTGAAGTAGACTCTTCCATCTTTGATTTTGTACAAGTCCATTATTGCAGATAGGGGTGTCATTAAGAACTGAAAACTGAATGGCAAACAATGTAGATCCGGATGAGACGGCTCGTTATGAGCCATCTCATTTGGTTCTACTCTGTTTGTAAGGGTGTATGTTTTGGTCTGCAGGGTGAAAGAGTTGAAGAGAAGACAACTCTGTAAGACTGTTTTACCTCCCTTTTGAAAAGAGTACTCTAAAAGGAAAAATTATTTCCTTTGAAAGCAGACCGGTTTTCAGGGATTCGGTGTGCAGGAAAGCAAACAGGAAGTGACAAAACTTGTTTCCCTAGTAAAATACGGCATAAAAACTACCAAGTGTGTCAACTCCCTTAAAGTAACAAGTTAACCAGAAATGTGCATTTGTACTGACAGAATGGTGAACAGTGTAGACCCTGATCAAACTGCTCCTTTAGGAGCAGTTTGCATTTGTACTGACAGAATGGCAAACAGTGTAGACCCTGATCAAACTGCTCCTTTAGGAATGTTTAACATGAATATTTTATCCCAGTACCATCTATTTTTTTTTTTTTTTTTAGAAAACATGAAAGGATGCTAGGTTTCACCAGGAAAATTAGGTATGGTAGAGTTACGCTAAACACACATATTTCTTTATCTGGCCTTATCTGGAGCTATGCCCTAATAATGGGCCACACTAACTCTTACCATACTTGTCCTAAAATTTTCACAAGTCCAGTTTACTACCTGTTGCTGTGTCTAAAACTAGCTGGATGAGAGACCAACAGTGTAGGCCCTGATCAGACATCACATTCTGTTGGGTCTGATCCATGTCTACTTCATCCCTGTCTGTTCTTATAATTAGAATAAATACAGTATTATTCATTCATTAATCATTATCATGACAAATAACCCGATTATGAGATTGTCAAATGTCCTGTATAAAATTTTTTTTTATCAAAATCCATCCAGCACTTTAGGAGGAGATACGAGTATCCCAACAAAGTGTGGCTGACAAACAAGACTGATTGGCATCAGGTCTCTACTTAACAGGTGACAATTGGTCACTATCTTATCTTTGAATACTGCCTACATCCTCGCAAGAATTTTGGCAGGCATTCCTGGGTAGAAACCAGTACTATACAATGTGGATAAAGTGTCTTGCTCAAGGACAGAATACTTAGTGCTCATTTAAGTCAATCCCGCTAACTCTTGATCTTGAATACGACACTTTACCACTGTGCCACTGCACTCCATACTTAACAACTGAGTTGTACCATTTAATTTTTTTTCAGGAATAAAACGCATTTTGACTGCAAACAAGCTATAAATAATAATAGCCTGGTATTTACTTTTATCTAAAGCTAAGCAACTACTTTTAACTGTTCAAAGCAATCGTTAAGCATTATTTAAGGGTAAATAATAAAATTTCATGGGGAACAACTCTTCTGAATATGGGTCTACTTTAAAAGGAAATTTGCTCCAGAAGGGTCTACTCTAAGAATGGGTCTACTATAAAAGGAAAGAATTTGCTCCTGAAGGGTCTATTCTAAAAAGGGGTCTACTATAAAGAGAAAGAATTTGCTCCTAAAGGGTCTATTCTAAAAAGGGGTCTACTATAAAAAGAAAGAATTTGCTCCTGAAGGGAGCAAATTCTTTCTTTTTAGAGTAGATCCCTTTTCAGAAGGGGCAGCAAAACAAATCTGATGGGAACTACTTCCCCTGAATGTGTATCCATTCCCCTTAAAAAAAAAAAAAAAAGAAAAAAAGAGAGAAAAAAAAGAAGACGCTTTTTTTAGCATCACTTATACAGATTCTACAAAATCAAGAGATTATACACAGGAAATGCCCAGATTCTGATTAGATTGTGCATGTGTTGATTGCACGCAGTCTGATCTGAGTACATTTGCTTAGAGAGCACTATTATTTATTATGGCAAAAATATAATTATTTATAAACACCTGGCCTCAAAAGAAACCCTAACAAACAGTGTGGAACCAGATCAGATGCCAAAGAATGTAGCATCTGATCAGTTCTACAGTTTGTCAGGACTTCAACAATTTGCAGTATTGACCGAGTTGAAGTTTAACGATACGTCAACCCTTGTGGGTCATTTTGTGTCATCTCCCAGAGAAAGGGAGAAAAGAGATAGTAAAGGAGATGAAAGAGAGGGACAGGAATGAAAGTGAAGAAACAAAGAAATAACAACATTCCGCCTCTACCCTTACTTGCTACAAGGATAGCAGGCCTTGCCCAACTGTAAGCCAATATCAGTTGGACGCCCAGGTGACGTAAGATACACGACACCTTCGCCACACCCGACTACCTCCCCCCCCCCCCCACAGCCCCCCTAATTTGCAGTATAATTCTTTATTAACATCTAGCGTCCCCTGCAAAAAAAACATCCTGGCAAACAGTGTGAACCCAGATCAGATGGCACAAAATATGGCATCTGATCAGGTTCTACACTGTTTGTCATGATATTGGCAACTTGCAGTTATAATATGCAGCAAAATTCTTCAGAAACATCTGGCATCCCAAATAAACGACCCTAGCAAACAGTGTTGACCCAGATCAGATCCTGAAGAATGCGGCATCTGATCAGGTTCTACACTGTTTACCCATGATACTACAAAGCTCAAGATAAGACACTTTTCAACTAAAAAATACGAATATTTTTTTCTTATTTCTACATGAAACGCACTTCTAATGAGTACCCACAACATATGATTTTGTGCTGAAATAAGCAAAATTTTTATCTCATAACGCCTCTTATCTGGAGCTATGAAATTATCAGAATTTCTGTGGGACACTCACTTTCAACTGATAATGGGCCCTTCAAACATTCATTCATAATTGAACAGACATAAATGGCAGATTTCCTAACCCTTGCCATGCTGAATAAATTAAGATGCCATGCCCACTTCTAATTGCCAATCAGAGTATTTGATCCAGATTGTTGATACAAGTTCACATACTTAACGTCAAACAGTGTAGATCCTGATCAGTTGGCTTCAACAGAAGCCAACTGATCTGGAGCTACACTGTTTGCAAAGGCAGGTTATATCTGGGTTCAGCAGGACCTCTCTGTAAATGGATAAATCAATCAGCCCTTAAAAAGCCATTCAAAATTGAGGCAGACAACATTCTAAACTATTTCAATTTTTCAAGAGAGAATAGACTTGACATTCTAGGGTGAATAAACAAAAAAAAAAAAAAAAAAAAAAAAAAAAAAAAACTACAATGATGTCTGCTGCAACTGTGACTGACGCTTTATGACTTAACAAAAAGTGAAATCATACCTTCACCAAGTACCACCAAAAGGATTATATGTGATATAATAAACAAACAACTTTTAGTCTTTGCTGCAGCAGACAACATATTCTTCCACAAGCGATTTTCCAGGGAAAAGTAATTTGCAGGACAAGCCCTAAACTTATTTCACTTTAGGTGGTTGATGCTTAATACTGATAAATCCTCTATACTCCCAAGTATAAATACAATTTAGTACTCTGGGTAAAATTTTCAGCAGAAGATATTTTGAAATATTTTTTTTTTATTTTTCCCGGAAAACAGGATTCAACATTTCATGCAAATTGTCTCCAATGGAGAAACAGGATTTGACCATGCAGACAACTTGCATGAAATGTCAAATCCTATTTTCTGGGAAAACAAGAAAATATCACCAATTTGTTGTCTGCTGAATTAGCCCAGTGAGTAATAAAGGTTAAGGTTTCCTAAACATGGCATACCCTAAGAAAAAAGTTCAGGTCATATCTGGGGAAGTACTTTTTTATGGAATAACCTTTAAAATAAATTTCATTTAAACCATGTTCAAATGAAATGCAAAGCCCTAATTTGTGGGAAAAATAACAGACAGTTTTAACACTTAAAGCCCCATTCAAAATTGCAGCAGACTACATTCTATATATATATACATTCTGAAAAACAAGAAATGACATTTTACATCAACTGTCTTCATATAACATGGCAAGCCTTATTTTCTATATATTTTTTAGAACATCATCTGCTGCTGTTGAGAGTGACATTTAAGGGATAAATTGTCTGCTTATTGCTACTGGCAGTGGACTAAAGGTAAAAAAGAAAATAATAACAATAAATAAAACAAATACCATAATAACCCTAAGTATTGGGACAGACAGACCCTAGCAAACAGTGTAGACGCAGATCAGAATGCAGCGTCTGATCAAGGTCTATACTGTTTGCCACTTATCCATCAATATTTTAGACACTTCAGCAGGTAATAAAATGGACTCATTCAAATTTTAGGACAAGTATGGTAAGGAATTAAGCTGTCCTAATTCATAGGGTAAATATGGTAAATAAAATTGTTGCAGATATTTTTTCAGTAACTGTTTTTTTCAGTGACCAACATAAACAGACAGTAACACATATCACACAATATCATTGCACAACACATCGACCAGAAAATAAACAAATGCTCCTTAATCGCTCCAGATAAGGCCTTTTTTTTTCCAAACATTGTCAATATTTTCTTTTATTTCTCAATGAAATCATATGTTATAGGTATTTATTAGAAGTGCCTTGCAGAGGTGCTTCTAATGAGTACCCACGTTAAACATAATGTTATGAGTACTTATTAGATGCACCTTGCTGAGGCGCTTCCAATGAGTACCTACAACATGTGTTTTCATCGAGAAATAAGGAAATTATTTTCCTGTTTACCCCACCCCCTCTTATCTGGCGCTACGCTAGTTCTTGCTCCTAACAGCCACAACTATCTTTATTCTCCGTACCGGAACCAGCCCTTTGTAAACCTCTATGCTCTGGCGAGCCCGACAGATTTACTACATCCACATTCCTTGAGTAGCCAGTCCCATACTGCGACAGATAAATGGGCATCATCGGTTTACTGTTCTTTAGCTTGTGAGCTAATGTCATAAATATGGCCTCCACGTGGTTTGCCTTTCCATCATCTTTAGCGGAAGTCTCGAAAAGTGGCATGTTGTGTGTGTCAGCAAATTTCTGTGCCAGGTTTGTGTTAACAGCAACCTTGTCATTCATGTCACATTTGTTGCCTACTAATATACGTGGAATTTCTTTGTTGAGATTGTGTCTGTCGCATTCCTCAATCCAACCGGGCATGTTGTCAAAGGAGCTCATTTTTGTCACATCATAGACGAATACAACAGCGTGAACATTTCTGTAATAATGCTGAACCATACTCTTCCTGAAATTAACAATGCACACAGTTCTAGATATGAGAGGTATCCACATAAATATTTCTCTTTTTTCTCCATAAAAATGTATGTTGTCAGTACTCATCAGAAGGGCCTCTGTGAGGATCTTCTAATGAGCAACAATTAAAACAATTTAACTGAATAAATAGTTTGTAGTACAGTCAACTCTCATTATCTCGAAGTCCAAGCTCTGAAATACTTAAGAGATATCCATACCTTGACATATCAGATTTGCAGAATCGAGGAAAAAAATACAGCGAACAACCACATTTCACAAATGCATATGTAATTTGACTCCTAGGTTCAAGATATATTGAAAATATTGTGGAAAAGAGGAGAAACTGCTCCTTAGGAGCAACTTTTCCTCTTTTCCACAATATTTTGTTACCTGTTGTTAGTTTCATGTTAAAACACCTGTAGTTAGTTTCATGTTAAAACAAGGCCCAGATTTTCAATTCGAGGTATGCGTTTATTCGAGACAGGCAAAGTCGAGATAACGAGAGTCAATTGTATCTTGCATGCTTATTGCAAGATGAGCCAGCAACAAATGTTTGACATTTTATGCAAAATTTTTTGCATGAAATGCCAAACCGTATCTTCTCCAAAAATATACCAGTAAATATAATTTTGGTGTTTCACAGGTTAAAAAGGGAAGGGCCCATAAACTAGTACTTGTAGTTTGGAAGAAAGGCATTCAGTAGCTTAGCATTTTGCAATAAGTTTCATGAAAATTGACCAATCTATAAGAAAATTATAAATGTTTAAAGACATAGGTAATGTGAGTCCAGAATGAGGCTGTGAGTTTATGACAATTTCAGTGAATGGCCAATTTATGTCCTTTTTATTGCATATAATGAAAATTTACTGTTTTTAAGAGAAAACAACTTATCCTTATGCTTGAAATTAGCGATTTCTTATTTTCTTCACGTGATATGACTGACAAAATGGCAGCCTCCACAAAAGCCATTATGAAATGTACAAAAGGCCATATCTCCTAAACTGCTCAACCTATTTACATAAAATTTGTGGCAAAATGTTAGCCTCTTTAACCACTTTTTACTGAAGTGACAGTTAAAGTTTGTGACCTTCCCTTTAATCAATTACAATAAAGCTCTGGATAATTTTGTTGATTATATTTAGTAGACAACATGTTTTTTCAGAGTTGTTTCATATAAAATATAGGGTTTAATGTTGCATGTATACTGTTTCCTAAGGAGATATTTAACATGAAATGTTTTTCATATACTTTGTGACAAAATTGAGAAAAATATTTCAAACATCATCTGCCAAATACACTTCCCAGAATCTCGGGTTAAAAGCTGACCACATAGGTCTTGAGAAAGGAGGGTATCCGGTAAATATTTTCCTTATTTCTCCATGAAAACATATGTTGTGGGTACTCATTAGAAGTGCCTCGGTGAGGTGCTTCTAATGAGTACCCACAACATATGTTTTGTGGAGAAATTAGAAAAATATCAATACTTTTGGACTGAAAAAAGCACCTTAACTAGTGCTATGTGTCAGACCAAGAAATATGTCTCAATAATAATGCATAACTACACTTCATACTGACCCAGAGTTTAATCCTTCAAGTGATAAGCACCACTGCAGCAGACAACATTTTGATTTTTTGTGTATTTTTCACAGAAATTAAGATGACATTTCATGTAAATGGTCTGCCTCATAGACAATTTACATAAAATGCCAAGAGTTATTTTCTTGGAAAAAAAAAAAAAAAAAACTGGAAATGTGTCAGTATGACATGGATGCCCCCGCCCAGGGCCATCCTCATCCACACGCAGGCATTTTGCAAAAAATTAAGTTGAAACTAGCCCCTCACCAATGATACCATAGTGATATTTTAGTAACTTTTTGTATGTTTTCTTGGTGACCTGTTATATATTTTGACCCCTAGCCCCACCCAGGGACATGATCCTGGGGCAACGGTACCATACATTAAAAGGTCTTGATGTAGGTAAGTGTCATACAAAGTTTCAACTTTCTAGCCCAGAAGGTATAAAAGTTATTAGCTGCAAGAGAAATGTGGACGTAAATTTGCACCTAAACTTGCAGGTAACTTGAACCTGGTTATGAATGTGACATACGCACATACGCATGTATGCACATACGCATGTACACACATACGGACATAACATCAAGGCGAAACGCTATATGCCCCACTCCTGCCAAAGGCAGGTGGGGGCATAAAAATATTGTCTGCTAACAATTTACTTAGCACTTTAACCTTTACCATTCTCTGGACAAATTCAGCAGATGAAAAACTGATGATACTTTTCTTATTTTTCCCAGAAAATAAGCTTTGATCTAAGAGGACAATTTGCATGAAATATCAAAGCTTAATTTCTGAGAAAAATTTGAAAAAATATTGCAAAATGTTGTCTGCTGAAGTTTTTACCTAGCATGCAAGGTGTTAAGGATTAAGTTTCATCAATATACAATGTAACCTGAACCAGTCATGAGAAATAGAGCAAACAAGATTGGCATATGTAAACAATGAAATGGGCTGTAATGTATCCATATAGTAAAAAAAACAACAACAAAAAAAAAAGAAAACTACCAGTACAATTCATACTGATACATCCTATTAAGTTTCATGAAATCAGTTATGAGACATAAACAGACACATGGACATGTGTCATTTGCTATAGGTAAGGCCAAAATAAAATATATATGTGTTTCTGGTTTCAGTCTAAAAAAAAGTTAGGTATGGTAGGTTGGCATTAATATTTTATTGTATTCAAACATATTTATAAGTATTTTTGTTTTGTCATTTTTTTTTCAGTATTTTGACAGTATTTTGTTCAGATCTATTTCTTCATAAAATGTTTAGGGTCAGAGCAAAAACCTAGGTAAGGTCATCCCTCTTGCCTCAAGTTTATATATTTTTGTCATTTTTTTCAGTATTTTTTGCCCCGATTTCTCAATAAAATGTTTAGGGTCAGAGCAAAAACCTAGGTAGGCTCGGGAAACCTGAAACACACATAAATTTTTATTTAGACTAAATAGCACACTTGTAGTGCCTTGCAATTCACTGCCTTGCAGAACACACACACTGCCTTGCAGTACAAGCTGGCTTTCAACAGTGACATGGCAGAATGCAAGATTGCCATGCAGGTGACCTAGGTGTGACTCCCAGTTGGTGAAATGGTGCATAGCTCCAGATAAAAAGGGGTATCCACATAGTAGTTTTCTTATGTCTCCACAAAAACATGTTGTGGGTACTCATTAGAAAAACCTCAGAGGGGTGCTTCTAATGAATCCCACAACAAACCTTTTTGTGGAGCTGCAAGAATAATATCATTACTTTTTGGTTGAAAAAAGTGCCTTATCTGGACCTATTACATTTGACACCCACCATAAACTAACCCAGATCAACACTTACAGAGTAATTTATTGTAATCACTATACTAACTGTGGTTTGTTGAATACAACTCCCAGAATGCAAGTGGTTATCCCCTAATCAAAACACCAATCAAAATGGTTTTGTTTGAGTTCTTCTTTAATGACACATCAACCCTTGTGGGTTATTTTGTGTCATCTCCCAGAATAAGCAAAAATAAGGGATAGAAATGTTAGAAGAGGAGAGGAAGGAGAGAAATAGAGAAGTTAATCTTTGTCCTGCTGAATAAATTAAGATGCCACACCCACTTCTAATTGTCAGCCAATATTGTTTGATCCAGATTGTTGATACAAATCCATATACTTAATGACAAACAGTGCAGATCCAGATCAGAAGCCAACTAATCTGGATCTACACTGTTTGCAAGGACAGGGTTTATCTGGGTTCAGCAGGACCAGGGTTAGGAGTAATATACAGTACCTGAATCTTTCTTGACCAGCAGTATCCCAGAGTTGAAGCTGAAAAAAATAAATAAAAAAGCTTTGAATTAATAATATCAGCTGGACCATCACCAACATATGGACAAACAAGTATGAGGGTGAATCATAATATACCCAGAAAAAGTGCCCTTATTCTTTATTTATGGTCCATAGCAACAGATAGGAGGGGTATCCACATAATATTTTTCTTATTTCTCGAGGAAAACATATGTTGTGGGTACTCATTAGAAGCGCCTTGGCAAGGCACTTCTAATGAGTACCCACAATATATGTTTTTATTGAGAAATAAGAAAGATATCAGCAGTTTTCAGATGAAAAACGTGCCTTATCTGTTGCTATGATGGTCTGGTGTCTTTGAAAAAACAAGAGGACCATGATGGCCCTATATCGCTCACCTGAGCAAACAGATTTGCATACTTATATTACTGTTGAAGTTTCAGCCAAGTTCACTGCTCTAAATTTTATAGCCCTGCACTCCTCCACCCCCCACCAACCCCCCACAGCAGCCATGCTTTTTTCTTTTTAACGCATCATGACAACTAAATCTTGAAAGAGGGTCACCAAAGGAACATTTCTGCCAAGTTATATTGAAATTGGTCCAGTGGTTTCTGACAAAAAGATTTTTAAAGTGTTTTATAAAGCTATAAAGCCCTACCCCCTAACAGCCATTTTTTTCTTTTTGACGAATCATGACAGCTTGAAAAAACTTGGTAGAGGGTCAACAAAGGAACATTCTTGCTAAGTTAAACTGAAATAGGTTCAGTGGTTTCTGAGAAGAAGATTTTCAAAATTTTCTATCTAGATATATAGGGAAAATAAGCCCCACCCCTAACAGCCATGTTTTTTTGACAAATCAGGATTGCTTGAACATTCTTGGTAGAGGGTCACCAAAGCAACATTGAAATCGGTCAGGGGGTATTTGACAAGAAGAATTTCAAAGTTTTCTATACAGATATATACGGAAAATAAGCCCCGCCCCCACTGGGGGCCATGTTTTTTGACGTATCATGAAAGCTTGAACAATCTTGGTAGAAGGTCACCAAAGCAACATTCCTGTCAAGTTACATTGAACTCGGTGCAACAGTTTCTTACGAAAAGATTTTTAAAGTTTTTTTATATAGATATATAGGGAAAATAAGCCCTGCCCCCGTAGCGGCCATGTTTTTTGACGAATCATGACAGCTTGAACAACCTTGGTAGAGGGTCACCAAAGAAACATTCCTGCTAGGTTATATTGAAATCGGTCCAGTGGTTTCTGACAAGAAGATTATTAAAGTTTTCTATATAGATATATAGGGAAAATAAGCCCGACCCGCTAGCGGCCATGTTTTTTGACAAATCACATTTACTTGAACAATCGTGGTAAAGGGTCACCAAGGAAGGGTCACCAAGGAAACATGTCTGCCAAGTTATATTGAAATCAGTCCAGTGGTTTCTGACAAGAAGATTTTTTCAAGTTTTCTATATAGATATACAGGGAAAATAAGCCCCGCCCCCTAACAGCCATGTTTTTTGACAAATCATGATGGCCTGAACAATCTTTGTAAAGGGTCACCAAGGAAACATTTCTGCCAAGTTATACTGAAGTCGGTCCAGTGGTTTCTGACAAAAAGACTTTTTTTTAGTTTTCTATATAGATATATAGAGATTATAAGCCCCGCCCCTCGCTTATTTTTAGACGAATTATGACGGCTTGAACAACCTTGGTAGAGGGTGACCAAAGACACATTCCTTCCAAGTTATATTGAAATCGGTCCATTGGTTTCTGACGAGAAGATTTTTAAAGTTTTCTATATAGATACGTACAGGGAAAATAAGCACTGCCCCCTGGCGGCCATGTTTTTTGACGAATCGAAATGGCTTGAACAATCTTGGCAGAGGATCACCAAAGGAACATTTCTGCAAAATTATATGGAAATCGGTCCAGTGGTTTCCGACAAGAAGATTTTTACATTTTTCTATATAGATATATAGGGAAAATAAGCCCCGCCCCCTGGCGGCCATGTTTTTTGACGAATCCAAATGGCTCGAACAATCTTGGTAGAGGATCACCAAATGAACATTTCTGCAAAATTATATGGAAATCGGTTCAGTGGTTTCTGACAAGAAGATTTTTAAAGTTTTCTATATAGATATATAGGGAAATTAAGCCCCGCTCCCTGGTGGCCATGTTTTTTGTCGAATCCAAAGGGCTTGAACAATCTTGGTAGAGGATCACCAAAGGAACATTTCTGCAAAATTATATGGAAATCGGTTCAGTGGTTTCGGACAAGAAGATTTTTAAAGTTTTCTATATAGATATATAGGGAAAATAAGCCCCGACCCCTGGCGGCCATGTTTTTTGACGAATCCAAATGGCCTGAACAATCTTGGTAGAGGATCACCAAAGGAACATTTCTGCAAAATTATATAGAAATCAGTCCAGTGGTTTCTGACAAGAAGATTTTTAAAGTTTTCTATATAGATATATAGGGAAAATAAGCCCCGCCCCCTGGTGGCCATGTTTTTTGACGAATCCAAATGGCTCGAACAATCTTGGTAAAGGATCACCAAAGGAACATTTCTGCAAAATTATATGGAAATCGGTCCAGTGGTTTCGGACAAGAAGAGTTTTAAAGTTTTCTATATAGATATAAAGAGAAAATAAGCTCCGCCCCCTGGCGGCCATGTTTTTTGACGAATCCAAATGGCCTGAACAATCTTGGTAGAGGATCACCAAAGGAACATTTTTGCAAAATTATATTGAAATTGGTCCAGTGGTTTCGGACAAGAAGATTTTTTAAGTTTTTAGTTAAAAAATCTATTTTTAGCTCCTGTGACCTAGATATGCAATGGACCGGAACCATTTGAACAACTTTGAAAGAGGACCAACCAAGGATCATTCCTGTGAAGTTTGGTCAAATTCCAATCAGTGGTTTAGGAGGAGATGTTTAAAGATTGTGAACGGACGGACGGATGGACAGACGGACGACGACGACGGACGGTGGGTGATCACAATAGCTCACCTTGAGCCTTCGGCTCAGGTGAGCTAAAAATTGATATGAAACAGATTTAACTAATGCAAATATGATGTACAGGAATAAAACAAGGCATTCAAACAATATTACCAATGTTAACATTACTGTATGTAGCCCAGCCTTATGATACAAGACATTGTCATAGTTATAACTCCAGATAAGAGGGGTATCCACATAATGTTTATCTTATTCCAAAGCTGAACGTTTAAATTTGGATGGAATGACTATAAATACAAACACACAATTTAAAAAATATTTTTTAAACTGAAATAGGACCAAATTTCATTAAAATTGTCTCCAAATTACTGAATATGGACAGTCTGAATGGAGTGCTAAGTCTTAGATTTGAGACAATTTGAAGGAAATGTCATCTTATTTGCATGTGAAATTGAAGGAAATATCAACTCTTATTTTTTTTAGATTTGACATTTCATTCACAATTTGTCTTCAAGTGTCTGAATAAAGACAGAGAATGTAATGTCAGCCTTTTCAGCAACAAAATTTTGGAGTAAAATTGAAGGAAATGTCAACTCTTACTTAAGCGACAATCTCTTTTTAAAACAATTTGAATATGTAATCTTTTTCCCTGTGAAAAAGTCACTTGTTTCCATCTGATGATTTAGTCTACAGAGGGCTTAAAATGTATACAAGACAGAACATGTAATTATTAGGCACCATTTTGGCAGGGACCAGTTTTTTGTCTGGTTCCCTCTTGGCTTTCTGAAACCATGCACCTCAAACTGAGGAAACTGGATTTCAAACATCATCATCATCATAATCGGATTTTTGATTAACGTGCAGGTACAGGGGCAACATCCACACCAGTGGGCCCTCTTCCAGATAGCTGGCTTGCTGCACGCATGGCAGATCTCACACCGGATCTCCACATATGTCTATCGTGAGGGTTGATGGCCGAGAGCTTCCACACTCTGCAATCCCTCTCTACAGCTGTTTCCATGTCATCTTGGGCCTCCCAGGCCCATGCTATCCATTAACCTGTATATCAAAGGCTGTCTTGACTGCACCATTGGAGCGTTCCACATGTCCATACCATCGGAGTCTTCTCTCCTTCAGAATGAGGTCCAGGTCCTCAATGCCAAGCCGCACAAGTAGCTCACTGGACCTGGTGGTGACAATGTCTTGCGGTCTGACATTGCAGATCTGTCTGATCATTGCCCTGTCATTTCGCTGCAGACGCTGGAGGTTTGGCTTTGTCAGTGGCCAAGTCTCGCTGGCATGGAGCATTGTGCTCTGCACACAAGAGCTGTACACACGGCCACATGTTTTGAAGGAGAGGTGGCATGAAGAGAGAACTGGTAGCAGATCCTTGAACTTCTTCCAGGCGGTTTTCACATGTGTTGTGGTTGAAAGTTCACAGCCACCTGCTGCTGAAAGCATGTCTCCTAAGTAGCAAAAGGAAGCTACCACCTCAAGCTTGTCAGGTCCGACCTGGACTTCCTTCTGTGGTCTGCCATCCAAGGGGTGTGCAGTTCCCTGGCACCTATTACATCTGTAATCAGGGTCTTTTTTCAAGCGCTTGAGCCCACTGCATTTCTTATGCACCCAGTGCTTGCAGCCATTGCAGAAGATGCTGTTGCTGCCCACTCCAGTGCGACAGACGGCGCATGGAAACTTGCCTGAACTCTGCCGGAGGTCCAGTCCCGTACCGCAGATCATAATCTTTGTCTTTCCTGCATTTACTCTCAGTCCTTTCTTCTCAATTGCTTCTTTCCATGTCAAGAGCCTCCTGACACATTCCTCAAGCGATTCAGCGATGACAACAAGGTCATCAGCATAGAGGTCTTCCCAGGGGACCCCAGAGCGGAACTCTCGTGATAAGGCTTCACGCACAACAATGAAGAGCAGTGGGCTGAGTACTGATCCTTGGTGAACACCAACCTTCACTTCAAACTCTTCACTGTACTCCTCACCAACACAGACATGGCTCCGCGCATTTGCACACATCCCCTGCACCAGTCGCACAATCCACTCCTCCACATCAAGTTTTCTCAGCGTCCACCACATGACCTTCCAAGGTACTCGATCAAACGCCTTCTCCAGGTCTATGAAAGCCATGTTGAGTCTCTTGTTGGCAGCTAGATACTTCTCTTGCAGCTGCCTGACAACAAAGATTGCGTCTGTAGTGCCTCTGCCTGGGACGAAGCCAAACTGGGAATCGTCGATAGACACCAACTGACTGATGAGGCCGTCCACAATCCTCTCCAGGATTTTCATAACCTGCTCTGTCAGCTTGAGACCGCATTAGTTGCCCCTTTCCAATGCGTCCCCCTTTCCCTTGTAGAGGCAGACAATGAAACTCTGCTCTCAGTCAGAGGGTATCTTGCCATCACGAATGATTGCAGCTGCAAGGTCACGGATCATGGAGGCGCCCATGTTACCGGCTGCTCGTATCATCTCCACCACTATGCCTGAAGGGCCTGGTGCTTTGCCTGCCTTCATCTGTGAGATTGCCTTCTTAACCATATCAATGGTGATTGGGATGGGCGGGCCTTCCACTGGTGGTTGATAAGACAGGTGGCAGTGCTTGCATTAGAGACTCCCAAAAATTACCCTGGGACTTCCAAAAATCAATGCTAGGAAGTCTGGGACTCCCAACTTTTAAAGATATTTAGTCATTTTAACAAACATTTAGAATGAATTTATGTGTTATTTAGCTTAAGAATGGTGGTTTTACTCCATAAAATGAGAGTTTAAGAATATTGAGGTTAAATTTCTGAAAGTGAGAGAAAACATTGGATCACCAGGACTTCCAGGTATTGGAGCTAGGAAGTCTTGGGACTCTGATTTTTACAGTTAGTGCAAGCACTGGGTGGTCTGGGTCCCAGTCAAACTCAACGTTGAGAAGCCTTTGGTAGTGCTCTAGCCAAGCCCTCTGCTTTGAGTCTTTGCTCATTGACATCTCTCCTGCATCATTCTTCACAGGTTTGTCATCAACAATATCAGTGTTCTCTCTTCTAAACTGATTAACAAGGCGGTAGACTTCTGAAGACTTGGGGTCAATATTCTCGTAGACCTTGTCGGCTTCTTGACGAGCATGGTGCATTGCATGTCTGGCATTTCGTTTGGCTGCATCGTATGATGCCCTAGTGCCTTTACCAGCCTTCCAGGCACTAAAAGCTTTTCGCCTGGCAGCAATGGCCTTTTCCACATGTTCATTCCACCACCAGGTTTCACGACGCCAACAGTGTGGCCGAGTTGTGCCACATACCTCCTCAGTTGTCTTGAGCAGTCCAGTCTTGATGTTGTTCCAGATATCCTCAGTGGCCCTATCAGCTACGTCTGCAGATGTGCTCACATGCGAGTTGAAGACCTCCTGGAAATGACTGCTTGTCTGAGGGTCTTTAAGCTTCCAAACTTTGAGGCGAGGGGTGAACTTGCGCTTGGATTTTGGTGGCACATCAAACCTCATGTCGCATACAAGAAGCTGATGTTGCAGAGCTACCTCCTCACCAGGGATCACTTTTACATCCGTGACAAGTTTGCACATGGTCCTACGGAAGAGGATGAAGTCTATCTGCGTGGCTATGTTTCCCGACTTGTATGTGATGAGATGGTTGTCATGTTTCTTGAAACATGTGTTCCCAAGAAGCAGGTCAAATGCTAGGGCGTACTCTAGGATTCTCTCACCTTCAACATCTGGTTCCGGCCTGCCATACCCCATCCCACCATGCACTTCCCTGTATCCAGTGCATGCATGGCCTACATGGCCATTCCAATCTTCACATGGGATCAGAAATTCTGATGCTGGAAGGAAGGAATAAAGGATCTTTTCCATTTGGAATGGCTCCCTATAAAAACACACACTCACTAACACAACCTTTTATGCCTGGGTCATGGTGGGTATGAAATCCACAGACCAGAACCCTTTGAGAGACCAAAATTTCCATCCTGGATAACAAGACTATTATGTTTTTAACTTTGTTCATTTTGCATTTATACTATGAGGTATTAAATAGATATTATCCAACAGGAAGGAAACTTAGATTGGACTTGTAGTTAACTCAGATTTATCGTTTCAAGGGGTACGAAATCCACAGACCAAACAATCATCGTTTTTCAGGGGTTTTTTTTAATGTTTTTTTATAATCTTCAATAAACAATCAATTTCTTTGTTACACAGGTCTTTCAAATACAGATATAAAATATATATATAAATATAATTACTAGTTGAAGCTATAACAGAAACATTAAAGTGTTGAATTTTACGATTTTCATATATATTTATCATGTTTCTAAAAATAGAACGGGTAAATAATTGGATAACGACAATGTCCATAATCTACAGAAATGTACTGAGAGTAAATACTAGTACTTCTATAGCCAGTGTATACAAATGGAAAATATGCTGTGTTATATACAATGTTTAGATTGAGCATGTGTCATTTATATGCACTGGCTCTTTTGAATATTTACTTATCAGTACATTCCTATAGATTATGGACATTGTCGTTATTATCCAATTTTCTACCTGCTCTATTTATAGAAACATAATAAATATATGAAAATTGTAAAATTCAACATTCTAACGGTTCTGTTATAGCTTTAGTTAGCCATATATAATTTATTTCTGTATTTGAAAGACCTGTGTGACAAAGAAATTGATTGTTTATCAAAGATAATAGAAAAAACTTCAAAAAAAAATGTAGTGAATGTTTGGTCTGTGGGTTCATACTCCTTGAAACGATAAATCTGAGTTTAAAAAATAATTACAAGTCTGATCAAAATTTCCTTTCCTCTTGAATAATATTTATTTAATATCTCATAGTATAAACCCAAAATGAACAAAGGTAATAACATATTAGTCTTACTATCCAGAATGCAGGGTTCTCACTAGGATTTTAAAAGTGGGAGTCCGGGACTCCCTTTTTATAAAAAGTAGGAGTCCCAGCCAAAAAGTAGGAGTCCCACTCCCCAAAAATAAGAGTCCCATTTTTTTTTTTTTTTTTCATGACTCTCCTTTAATAGTGAGCATGTCCCAGCTAACTTCATTCTGTTAATACTGGATGGCGAATCAGTTTCCTTATTTTCACATACTTTTTGTGTTTTTTTTTTTTGTTTTTTTTTACCAACTGATTTTGGTCTCTGCTTTGCTTTATGTATTATTCCGAACAATGTGTGTGTAACCAACTGGTAGTCATTATCACACATCCCGAGGATGTTAATTCAATAGAGTTTGCCCATAAATTAGGATGACATCATGTCTCCCTGATGGGAAGATAGACACATCTTTGCAGACCAGGAAGATATGACTGCAGACATGACAACCATAACCTATTTTACTTGCATGGTAAAGATCGTAGCACTTAAATTCAATACCCCAACCCAAAAAGTGGTTCGTTGCTGTGTGTATTAAGTGATATTGAGTGTTATGTATATAAGATAAAATACTTTAATCAAAACTTATTAAAGCTCCGTTATATGCTATCGCAAACTGATATATGCAATATATCCGCACATTCTGATCATGGACACTTCTGCTGAGCTTCCCGCAAAACGTCATTTCAGTGTTTACATTTGCACCGTGCTGCGATCAATACACGCTGCGAAAAAATGTCCGGGAGATCTTCACTATCTGAAATTTCGATCAACTGCTTTGATTTGCCGAAAAACTCTTGATAATTTAGTTCTATTTTAAATATGTGTCTGATTCATATGCGTTTCTGACAAGAAAGTGCTCTACTATGCAACATGGTAATAGTTCGTTTTTCTCCCAAAATGGTTTCCCGCCACGCTGTCAAATGACGTTACTCTTACGAGCACGCGCTACCATTATGAGCACGTGCTTTCTTCATGCGGGAGCAATAGAAAATGTAACTTAAACTATAACAGTCTCGAATCATATACCGTTGTCCGGGGTGCATCTGAGCAGTCCCATTAGACTCTTCACATGGCTTACGGGATAGATTCTATGGGACTTGGGAAACTCTTTTTTCTTCTTTTTTTCTTAGTGACAAGCAGGAATAACCGTTTAGAACCGCAGACCTGAGCGCAGACTGATATCTCGCAAAGGGATAAGATACACTTGTCTTTTAACAAAAAAAAAAAAAAAAAAAGCGGGCGTTTTTGATGTTAGTGACGAAAATTCAGCGTCCGAAAATTTTTATATTGAAAAAAAAAAAAAAAAAAAATGATCTACTTATAAAAAAAAAAAAACATAAACGGATGAAATCATGATACCTGCGCGTGTATTTTCGATGAATCAGTCGGTGGTGCAGGCAATACACAGTGAGGGAAGGGGTCGCATACCGATGTCAGTCGCATGCTTTAATTACTCGATCGCTGAAGTGTGAACTGCCAACACCTGTTTAACTACCGCTTGCTTTGCAAATAACGGTACTGTCGCAGGTGTGAAAAGCACGCGGCGGATTATTACTGTTCTTTTAAGTACTACCGACGATACGAATAACACGCGGCGGACTTTATACTTCAGTAAGCTAATCCGACCATAATTAGTAGTAGTCCCACGGGAAAAAAACATGCGTCCGGCAGACTCGGCTTTGGGAATTTTTAGGAGTCCGGACCCTGATTTATGCGTCCCGGGACGCAGGATTCTGCGTCCCCGAGAACCCTGGAATGGAAATTTTGATCTCAGTCATCATGGTCACGGGGTTCCGGTCTGTGGGTTTCATGCCCGACCTGTGTCGTGTTTAACCAAAGTCATCTCTGGCTGTTCGAAGCTTTTTTTTTACGCTTTGACAAAAAAAATAAATAAATAAATAAAACAACAACAACAAAAAAAACAACAAAAAACGCTAAAGCATCAAATCAGAAAAATAAAAGTGGCTTTTATCATCAGAGAAGGCTCAGATTATGTCGTGGTCTATAAAAAATTAACCTTAATTTGTTCACTATCCACATCAATTGTTCTTTCTCTAAAATCCACTCCTATAGTAGCTTCTGTTTTGTCGGGAAATTTTCCACTGCAGAACCTATATGTTAAGCATGTTTTCCCAACATTTGAATCACCAATAACAATGATTTTGAAGATTCTTTTCTGTGCTTGCTTCTCAATCACCCTCACGGTGGATTCCGTTTCTTCCTGCATTGAGGAGTTTTCCGACGTTGACATCGGTTAATTTATGTGACAGCACCAATAAATGGTAACAAAGTTTAGATTGAAAGTGACTGCACTCAAAAGCAACAATGAAATCACAAAACAATTGCTTTCATTGTGTCATTTTACAGGTGGCAGCCATATTTGTTTTCGTCGCAATTTCCTAGATGATAAAATTCATCGTGTACGAATGTATCCGGAAAGAGGCGATTTCGAAGAACAGAACAGAATTGGTATATATGCTTTACTTACAGGCCTACAGCTAAGTACTCCACATCCAATGACTGAATTTAACTAAAGTGGGTAAAAGGATGTAAATATATTGATACATACGTCACATGGACTGGCACGGTAACAAGACGTTTTGCCCCTGGTGTGTGTGTAGTATTGGGTGGCACTGCCACCCAATACTACTTGTGTGTGTGTGTGTGTGCGCGCGTGTGTGTGTGTCCTAGTCACACCTCACCAAAGGACCACTTTTAAGGTCCGGTGCTGGCTGGGAACTACGGATAAGTTATCATAAGGCTGACGTAAAAGGACGATGAGAAGTTTCTGAGTTGTTTCTCAAATAATGTTATCCACTAAACATATTAAACAATTTATGCCGAATGGATTCTTTTATATTTTCTCTTTGGACTCGTCCATTTCAACTATAAGAGGTATCTGGTTAGGTTTTACTACTATCATGTTATACAGAAATTCCAGTATTTAATAGAAACAGTGTAGACCATGATCAGCCTGACGCCACGTTTTGATGTTTTGCTGCATCTGATCTTGATCTACGCTGTTTGCCAAAGCAACTTTTATGGGACGCCATAGCTAGTACTCGGAGTAAATGGTTAAATGTTCCTTATAAATGTGCCTCATCTCCCTACTGTATTTTCAAGATGATTAAATAAAAAAAAAAAAAAAATAGGAGACGTTATACTACCTAAATAACTAGTAAACTTTATCTAATTAATGCATATTGGGCGAAACGATTAGGGCACGAAATGACTAGGGGCGAAACGTCTTAGGGGTGAAACGTCTAGGGGGCGAAATGTGTAGGGGAGGAAGTAGTTTGGGGCGAAACGACTCGGAATCGCTGGCACTAGTACTGAGACAGCTTCCAGACACATATTTTAGAGACAGTTCACCGATAAAATTGGGTTGTCTTTGGCTTGGCCCGCCGTGGTTCAACTATTGGTTTTCATTTACTCTGGCATACAGTAGAATTAGCCATGAGTACTCGTCTTTGTTTATTATAGTGATTAATTTGATTTTTATGTTTTCGCTTTGATGCACTGACTGAGTTGGGAGCCTTTATGCGAACCGAATTTTTATGTGTTTCTGTATTTAGAGTAGCATCGGGACCCAGGGTGAAGTTAGATAGCTGTAAAAGTGCTTTAAACCCCCCGGTGGTTTACTCTACTGACCGTTCTAAGGCGGTGGTCCCGGTGTTAGTCTTACTTTTTGTTGCTTTGTGATTTATTCCACGAGGCGATTTGTTGTATGTCTTTCCGTGTGTCATTTTGTTCTTGTGTTTTTCAGTCATTTTATTATTGCGATTACCTCGCTTGGGAAAGAGAGAGCTAATCTTAGTGCTTTTCGTACGTTTGTTCGATTTGTGCTTGTTTGGATTTGTTGGTTTCCTCTTCCTCTTGGTGTCTGGGAAGGGCTGCGGTTTTTTATTGTGGGACTCCCTGGACTTTTTTCTTACCTTTTTTTGAACACTAAATGACCCGCGACAGATCAAGCTACAGTACTAAATAAACATTTTGAATCTGTTTTTAAGACCAAAAGTTTTGACATTACGAATCCTTGCGGAGCAGTCTCTGGTTTTAAAGCTTAAATCCTCAAAACATCCAGCAATTAAATGCCAGAAATTTCTATCATCCTCAACGGTGTTGAAAATCTTCTCAAGGGCCTAAATCTCAACAAGGCTTCAGGCCCAAAAGAATTTATTCTCCAAGCTTATAAAGCAACTGCATCACGAAATTGCACCAATTTTATTGAAAATGTATTCCGAAGCTCACTCCAAACTGGTATTGTACCTAACGATTCACCAATAAAATTGGGCTGAATACTAAATAACCCGACAGATCAAGCCACAGTACTAAATAAACAATTCGAATCTGTCTTTTACAGACCAAAAGGTTTACTCTTTGTTGCTTTGTGGTTTATTCTACGAGGCGATTTTTTTGTATGTCTTTCCGTGTGTCATTTTGTTCTTGTGTTTTTCAGTCCTTTTAGTATTGCGATTACCTCACTTGGGGAAGAGAGAGCTAATCTTAGTGCTTTTCGTACGTTTGTTCGGTTTGTGCTTGTTTAGATTTGTCGGTTTCCTCTTCCTCTTTGGGTCTGGGAAGGGCTGCGGTTTGTGATTGTGGCACTCCCTTTTCTCTTACCTTTTTTGACATTACGAATCCTTGCAGAGCAAAGTCTCTGGTTTGAAACTTAAATCCTCAAAACATCCAGCAATTGCTAGAAATTTCTATTACCCTCAACGGTGTTGAAAATTTTCTCAAAGGACTTAATCCCAACAAGGCTTCAGACCCGGGTGCAATTTTCCCCAAGCTTCTAAAGGAACTGCATCATAAAATTTCACAAATTTTATTGAAAATATTCCGAAGCCCACTCTAACTTGACGGCCTCTTCGTAAAACTTTAACCAGAGAGTTGGGGCTTGACGACATGTCTTTGGCTTGGCCCGCCGTGGTTCAACTATTGGTTTTCATTTACTCTGGCATACAGTAGAACTAGCCATGAGTACTCGTCTTTGTTTATTAAAGTGATTAATTTGATTTTCATGTTTTCGCTTTGATGCAGGGACTGAGTTGGGAGCCTTTATGCGAACCGAATTTTTATGTATTTCTGTATTAAGAGTAGCATCGGGACCCAGGGTGAACTTAGCTAGCTGTAAAACTGCTTTAAACCCCCGGTGGTTTACTCTACTGACCGTTCTAAGGCGGTGGTCCCGGTGTTAGTCTTACTCTTTGGTGCTTTGTGGTTTATTCTACAAGGCGATTTAATTTGTTGTATGTCTTACCTTGTGTTATTTTGTTCTTGTGTTTTTCAGTCCTTTTAGCATTGCTATTACCTCGCTTGGGGAAGAGAGAGCTAATCTTAGTGCTTTTCGTACGTTTGATCGATTTGTGCTTGTTTGGATTTGTCGGTTTCCTCTTCCTCTTGGTGTCTGGGAAGGGCTGCGGTTTTTCCTCCCTGGACTTTTCTCTTACCTTTGTTTTGGTATTGTACCTGACGACTGGAAGTCTGTTCTTGTTGCCCCTGTCTACAAAAAGGGTCCAAAATCCAAACCTAGTAATTACAGACCTAGCTCATTTACATGCATTGCTTCTAAGTTGATGCAACATATCTTGGTATCTAACATTATGAAGCACTTTGACTCAAATGACCTTCTCAGCCCATTCCAACAGAGTTTTCGTTCAAAGCACAGCTGTGAAACTCAACTCGTAAGTTTCACTCAAGAAATCTTTGACAACCTCGAAGACAGCAAGCAGACTGATCTCATTGTAATATATTTCAGTAAAACCTTTGACAAAGTCGACCATAATCAATTCATTTACAAACTTTTCAATTATGGTATAGATCTTAAAACAGTTTCCTGGATAAAGGGCTCTGTCCTTGCGTCCTGCTTATTCCTTGCTTATATAAATGACTTACCAGATTCACTCAAAAGCAGACTTTTAACAGCCGATACTATAGTCTACCTGACAATAACCTCGTCATATGATCCTGAAACTCTACCAAATGACTTGCATCAACTTGAACAGTGGGAATCAAACGGGTCTGTGGAATTCAACCCAGACAAATGATAAGTAATCCGTGTATCTAGAACGAAAAATCCCAACATTTATCATTGATAGAAATGCCACAAGCACGAAGCACAACCCTTCCGTGGAACCAAAAGAAGGAGAGATGAGGCACAACTAAGGACAAGACATATTAAACCAAAGACGCGCAAACAAAGAAGAACTACAACAGAGGAACCGGTAATAGTAATCAGTAATAGAAGCCCAGCGACGAGCACAGGAGCATGGTTGGTCAGAAATGCATGTTAAAATGGCCTAAATCGACGCCTTATAGGATAGTCGATTTGGGCCATTTTATCATGAAATTTTGACCGATCTTCAGGCTCCTGTGGCGACCAGCAGCCACAAAGCCCCACAAAGAAAGAACAACACTAGAATCACCGCCTTATAATGGTCAGTTTTAAAACCTACCGAGGTGGGGCGGCGCAAGGGGTGGTGGGGGTGGGGGGCAGTCGGACAGGTTACATTGAATTTACTTGCACCAACTCTTTACTCTAGGCTCAAATGTTGTAAAAAGTGAAATAAAAGGTTCGGTACGTATAGACCATTTTAAACACTACGTCACACAATAAACATCATTCGAAACCTCTCTGTCTTTAACGCAGACTACTTTCTAGACTCGTTCCTATTGGATGGCAGAAAGTTGTTGTTTACCTTTACCGGACAGTACAATTGCCGATGTTTATTCAGAAAAATCGAGCTGTTTCATTCGTCAAAAGTTTCTTTTCAGAAGAGAATCTCATCGAGTGATCGTGCCGATATCGGAAAAATATCACTGAAACAGTCGTATTTGTCTTAGGAAAAACAGTCAGACTGCTTCTTAAAGCTGTATTTCAAAACACTAGAAAAAAATTACGATTAAATTTTAACCAAAAGTCATTTATTTTCCAAACAAACCTGACTTGACTCCATTGGTATCAATGGAACCGGAAATGTTTTTGCCATCCACAATTTTTGGTCACGTGGCAATACATTGTAATCACGTGGTCAGTAGCCCGGATAAAAACAATAACATTAAAATGGTCTATAGAGGCTATTGAATTCACTCAGTGAATCATCACATAAAAACATGTAACTCAAATTAAATGACTGTGATGAAACAAGGATGAAGGCTTGTGACAAGTACCTCAGACACTGACAGCCAGAGCTAAAGAAAATCACTAGTGGAACCACGATCCGAACACGGGCATAACATCAGGCATTAAAATGATTGTTTTTAATTCATTTGGTAGAATATTTCATTGTTTTCCATTATTAAACTCTCATTCGAAACGATTGTAATAAGTAAATTTTCACGCTGTTCAACGACCGGCTGTCAGTCAGCTGTCAAGACCGTGTTAAACGGATCCTGTCGGCGCCCCAATAACTGTCACATAGCGATTGCCCGTAGCAACATGGTTTTGTTTACAAACATGTCTGACTCAACAACCTGACATTGGGACAATCCGAATCGTCGAGAATTCACAAAATCCCTGGACTGGCTCTAGTCTCCAGTGACTAAATAATCATTCTTATAATCCTGTTTGAGAATCCACTAAAATAAAACTAGGGATCTATCTTGGGGCCGCTATTATTTCTCATCTACATCAATGACATTGTAAACGAGCTCCAAGCATCAGTTAGATTGTTCGCAGACGATACAAGCCTTTATATAATAGTTGAAAATCCAAACACTGCAGCCACCATTTTAAATCATGACCTGAACCGTATCGATACATGGGCTGCGCAGTGGCTGGTTGATTTCAACGCTGCTAAAACTATTTCTCAAATCTTATCATTGAAACGTAACCCGCCCCTGCATCCACCCCTGTATATGAACGGAATACCTATCACTGATGCTTCATCGCACAAGTACTTAGGCTTGACGTTCACCAATAACTGCAATTGGGCTGAACACATCAACAATATCACAGCAGCCGCCTGGACTAGACTAAATTTGTTACGTTCACTGAAATTTAAAATTAACAGACATGCCCTCGAAAAAATTTATATCTCATTTATTAGACCCTTGCTTGAATATAGCGACGCAGTTTGGGACAACGCCTCTGTAGAAAGTAAAAAAAACAACTAGAAGCAGTACACAACGAAGCAGCGCGAATTATAACAGGTGGAACAAAACTTTGTAGTATAAAGAACCTCCTTGATGACCTCGGCTGGGAATCTCTACAAGCTGGGCGCGAGAAGCACAAACTAATTATCTTTTATAAAATGGTAAACGGCCTTACACCTGAATATCTCCAATCTCTTATCCCACCAATTATTCAAAATACTACTACATATAGCTTAAGAAATTCCAGCGATCTTCGCAATGTTCATGTGCGATCAAACTTGTTTTATAACTCATTCATTCCAACAACAATACGTGCCTGGAATGACCTGTCTGACGAGATTAAGACCGCACCATCTGTTGCTTCGTTCAAATATCGACTTAATAATAATCTTAAAAAACCTCCGAAATATTACGATACTGGCTCTCGTATTGGCCAGATCTTGCATGCAAGACTCAGAATGGAATGCAGTTCCTTAAATACGCATCTCTACAGGAAAAATAACGTCCCTAGCCCAACATGTTCATGTGGGGGATTCGAAAGTACCTAGCAGTTCTTTTTCCAGTGCCCAAACTATGCAGTCACCAGAAGAAGGTATCTTTCGAACTATCTTCCTACCCTGAACACTAATCAAGCTCTTTATGGTATAGCTGATGCTTCTGTGGTAGAGAATGAAGCTTTATTTTCTAAGGTCCAACAATTCATAATACATTCTAAACGTTTCGTTTGATCTTTTAACAAAAATACACATCAAGCGGCACCTAATGATAAACTAAATACACCTTAAATAAATATGCAACGTTATTCAAAATGAAACTTTAACGGGTATTGTCGATCGACAGTGTAGAATGCTACATCGTATATGTTGAGCGAGGACAAAATGTCGTAATTGTAACATAAATACCCTTATGAGCATCCTCCCAGTAAGCATTCTGCATAATCTGAATCTGGCCGTTATCGGCCGATAGTGGCCGATGTGGATTTGTGAGGAATGCTGGCTGGGCTAAGAACAAATGTGCACGCTCTTCTCAAAGAAATTCTCGATATATGTACCGATGTAAACAACTAAAATATCACTATAACTATGGCATGTCCTCGCATCATCATGATCATCGTCGTCGTCGCCATTGATATCATCATAATTATCATTATCATCATCATCGTCGTCGTTTCTTTCAAGTCAATGTAGTAGATTGTATCATTAATATTATTGGTAGTAGTAGTGGTAATGGAAATGACAAAAATAATAATCGCAATGATTATTATTGTTGTGTTGTTATTATTACTGCTGTTAGTGGATTATTATTATTACTATTATTAGGAGTTGCAATTATGATGGTGATCAGGACGACGGTAGGCATTATTATTATTATTATCATCATTACTATTATTATTATTATTATTATCATTATTATTATTTTGTACTTCATAAACATACATCATTATTATCTACCATTCACGTTTTGTAAATATGGCATTATTTCTATTTCAGGAGATGATTTATATTAGCTTTTAGCTTTTTATCAAGTCCTGTACCATATAACATTATGCGATGTATATATGTGAACTTAAATGAATAAAATATTGTTTAAACCAAAACTAAAGTACATATACCTATTATAATATATCATGACCATAAAGGCTTGTCACTCTCCAGTGACCAGAATCTTTCTCTTTCTCTCTTTACTGCCATATGCCCTCTCGGACATTGTAGGCAGGTGTACAGTGTATATTCCGGGTTGCAGGATGAAGGCCTACAAGTAAACATTTCGAATTACTGTATGTAGTGTTCTTTAACCTGCACAGAGTGTGACTTTCCCTGCACAGGGCGTGGGGGGGGGGGGGGGGGGGGGGCTCCAGTTAAGGTCCCGATCCGAAGGACGGGCGCTGTTTTCATGTCATGCCTGCAAATGACACGAACGAAAGCGTGTTCGAACACCGAAAATTCCCTTGCCTAAGGCTGGGATCGATCCCGGTATCTTTGGCTGTAGAGGCCAGTGCGCTCACCACTGAGCTACCATGCTTCCATGATATAGTCATGTTATTATTTTGGTTTTATATTAGTGGATTATTAAACAGAATTATAAGAATAAAAATTTAGTTACTGGAGACTGGAGCCAGTCTAGAAAATTCCCGTTTATAGCTATTTTACATTCCTGTACCTTTTTGTCTTTTGCAGGACGGTATGTCGGCTGCTAATTTTCACACGGCTGAATCTCCAATCAATGCGGCTCTTTGACGCCAAACAGGGGATATGCCTAAATACTGCATTATTATTATTATTATTTCTTTAGCATTTGAAAAACATATGAATCAGATGTTGTTACAGACTGTTCAAAATTTTGTTGCGTTTATAAAATCAGCTGTTAATTCGCATTTAATTTCAGTATTAACCCCGACGACAAAAGTACAAAATGTCATAAAAAAGCTTTGCAGTATAACAAATTCATTATTTTGATTCTTGACGGGAAACATGGGATCACATTCCCCGCCTGAAAATGATATTTGCCCTCACGCCTAACGGCTCGGGCAAATATCGCTCTCAGGCGGGGTATGCGACCCCATGTTCCCCGTCAAGAATCAAAGATGTAGATGCCATATTGAAAAGTTTTGTAGGAGTTGCTCGTATTGCTTTGGTGTTTTTGGAGTATTTTTTTCTTACGTCTTTTTGTTTCAAAACTTTTCATAGTATATTTTTGCGGTCATAATTTTCTTTCGTACTTGTAAAGGGGTGGTGGTGGGTGTGTATGTGTCTGGGTGTGTGTGGGGGGAAACATGGGATCACATTCCCCGCCTGAAAATGATATTTGCCCTCACGCCTAACGGCTCGGGCAAATATCGCTCTCAGGCGGGGTATGCGATCCCATGTTCCCCGTCAAGAATCAAAGATGTAGATGCCATATTGAAAAGTTTTGTAGGAGTTGCTCGTATTGCTTTGGTGTTTTTGGAGTCTTTTTTTCTTTCGTCTTTTTGTTTCAAAACTTTTCTTGGTATATTTTTGCGGTCATAATTTTCTTTCGTACTTGTAAAGGGATGGTGGTGGGTGTGTATGTGTCTGGGTGTGTGTGTGGGGGGGGGGGGGGGGGAGGGGAAAGGGGATGGGAAAGGAGAATGAAAGAGAAGTTTGGTATTGTTTCTGGTGGAACAAATGCCGCTGATGAGCTTATGTAGCAGAAAAATATCAGTATCCTCCTCATCCTCCCTTTTCCTCGATCTGCTCCCCCACCACACATGTGAGCTACACATTCGACCTCTATCTGTCTTCTTTAAGCTACCATTTCATACATTCTGTGCTAAACTCTTGTGAAAACGTGAGTCTGATTTACCCCAGGACACCTCGGGCTACACCAGGACACTCCAGTACACCCCAGGACAACTTTCTTTTGGGATATTTACCTTAAATATTGGGAGAATTGTGCATATTTAATGCAAATAATGCTGATTACTACAAATAAACACGATCGATCGCCAACTAAAATTTGCCTGTTTACCAACCTTAGTCCTAGTTGTTAATCATTCGCTTTGAGACCCCAGTGCTGCGTTCAGAAATGCAGTCTAGTTTTGCCCAGGATCCCTGTACCTAACGACGAGAGTCAACAGGAGCAGGGATCCAGGACAAAACGTTCGCGAAGCACTTTTGAACGCAGCCCAAGACACTTGAACTGGAATACATGCGTGTGTGCGCGTATGTGTGTGTGTGTGTGTGTGTATGTGTGTGTGTATGTGTGTGTGTTCTACATAGGTAAACATAGGTATAGATAATGTTCAAAGTGATATGTGTCACTTGTTCAAAGTGATATGTGTCACTTTAAACGACACTTCATGACTCAATTGCTCTCGCGTATAATGATTTTGTCTGCACGTGTGTACATTTGCTTTTTTGTGTTTCAATTTGCTATGGCTATATGTATATGTGACTAAATACTGAATAAAATGTATCTTGTCTTATTTTATGTCATATTATTTTATCTTAGTTGTGGTCTCATTTGATGAAATATGGCTTATGTCGTAGTTACATTTTGTCAAAGGAGACGTCAACGTCATTTCCGATTGCCATATTCCAATGTTGACCAACAAACATTTGACATGCTGGCAATGCTGTATAACAAAACTGCATTGTATATTGTCTGCTATATAGGCTGGGCCCCAGCATCAAATATTTACCCCATAAATTATACGGTATATCAGTCATACACCACCACCCCCTCCCCCGCAAAAAAAAAAGAAAAAAAAAATATCTGCAAATATTAGCATGCTCAAAAAAAAATATTGATTGTATAAGTAATATAAGTGCTTTAAACAGTTTCCGACGGTAGCTCCGTTTTTACTTTAATGGTATTGAACTGATGCACAGCAGAAATAGATCTGTTAAAACTAAATTAAAACAACTATCAGGCCAACAGAAGGTTCCAACCCCGATTCTTACAATAACCCCCTCCCCCTAAAATAAAATAAAATAAATAAAAAACAACAACAACAACAACAAAAAAAACAAACAAAAAAAAAAAAAAAAAAAAAAAAAAAAAAAAAAAACACACACACACACACACACACACACACACACACAAACGATAATTTTGATAGACCCTATAAATACTCAGTTTTGAAAGTGACCCCCAAGATACCCGCAAATGGCCATTGCCCCACAAAAATAGCCACTTTTCCCCAAACCCCTCAAAATAGTAAAATTTAAAGTTTTAAACCCCCAAAAATAGTCCTAGCCTATGTAGCTGGCAAAATTCAGATTACCCTCTCCCTACCCACGGGAATGTATGTTGATATTCTAGCTAACTGAATAAATTCATTTTACAGTTATTTTAGAATTCCGATTTTGCGGATGGAACGCGGATCTATCTATCTATCTACGTGTATCAAGTTACTCAGACGATAAGCGGATTTACACCTCAGTGGTCAAAATTAATGTATATCCCATAACCTTTGATTAAGTGATACAAAGGTAATCTTTTAGAATATCTACATAAGTGTGATGTGCCGAAACAATGCTTGTGAATGGAGAACACCTTCTGTATATGTAGGTGGTCCAATAAATATTATTCTATTCGATTCAGTGCTCCCGCTAGTACCTGATTTAATTGTAAACAAGGATAGCTTTTTAAAAAGCTAGAAACGGCCCGCATAGTATATGGCCGTCAAGTTGTTGAATTCAAGACGAATTGTGTAAATAATAGTTATATTTGTGGTTTGCTGTTTAAGAAGTGCGCAATGAACGCCCTAGGTCTGATACCTGTCAGAAACAGACTCTAACGCAAATTATTAACAAAGTCAGTGAATTTACGTCATGCCTGAATTCCGATGGTCATGTCTTAGTTTATTAGTAATCCAAGTATCAGTGCTGTAGGTGAGGAAAGTGGACTAAAACACAAAGTCTTTACAAGGAAGTTTGCAGACTTACGAATGCGTTTGAATTGTTCATGGTTTCTAAACAAACTGCTATCGTATATTCGACCGCCCGTGAAATGGCCGAATAAACTTCACATGCATTGATGTATCAAGCGCATTCCTATCCTATTCCTATCCTATTTCCGAAGTATTTAGCTGTACCATTATATCTGAGTGCTACGCCACCTTTTGCTTGAGGTGTCATTGTGAATGCACCGATGAAAAACTGAAAACACACACACACACACACACACACACACACACACACACACACACACACACACACAAGAACACATCTATGGTGGTTATATCTAAGTCCTTCACCCCAAGGCCATAGCATGCTGCTGAAGATATGTTTGGATCAATATCCATCATCATACAAATATGAATTAAATTCATCATAAGGTCTAGCAATACTTTAACAAAAACTTTTAACATGAAAACTCTCTCCATGATCTTGACCCTTAGGTCATAGCCACGAGTTAAGATGGTGCTGATGATTTGTTTTGGAACAATACCTATCATTATACCAAATATCAATTGAGTCCATCGTAAGGTTTAGGAGTAATGAACTGTTAAAACTTAAACCAAAAACTGAAACCTAAAGATTCTATGTCTGTGGCCTCGACTCTAAAAGTACGGGCATGTGTCCTGATGACATTTTCAGACCAATCTATCTTCATACAATATGAACTAAATCCATCATGAGGTCTGGGAGTAGTGAGCTCTTAAAAACTTTAAAAACTTCAACTTTTTTGCAAGGCAAACACCTTGATGATTACTATAGCTCTGCCTGGACATAAGTTCAGGCGAGCTAATAACAAGACCATTTTACTGTATGCTGATGTGTCCCAAAATTGGCTGTATGAGTGGGAAACAATGTAGACCCAAATCATATGCCACCTTCTGTGACATCTGATCTGGGTGTACATTGTTTGTTCAGGCGCATCTGTCTGAAATTTTAGGGTAAATGTGATATCCACGTAGCAAAGGCTCTGATCAGACTGTGTAGATGTGAAAACTGATCTGGGAATGCACTGTCTGCATATGCCATGAAGACATCATTCTGTCTGGTGTTTGGTTCGGTTTGGTTTGATGGCCAAGGCAACACTATTGGCTGGTCAGTTTCCTAACCACATTTTTTCCTGTGCAGGCTTAGTCCTCTAAGCGGGTAACCTGTACTTGTGCACATTCTTTCACCAGAAACTGACATCTGCCCTTCTTGAATCAGCGGAAGGCAGAGAATGACCATAGAAAATATTTCATATTCAATCTTCAAGTAAGAGTGTTGCCCGACCTGGCAGGGTTTGATTCCGATACCTCCCACTCACCAGTCTGACACTCATCCGTGGAGCCACTCAGGCTGGCTGCATGGCCTGGCCCAAACAGGAAATAGTATTGCTAAAATTCTGCTTGGTGAAGCTACACATTATATATTTCAGCTAGTAGCTGTTCATATATTTTCTGATCACACAGATCTGCTGAGTGTATATACATGGGGCATAACTCAAGCTAACATAAGCCACACCATAAGAAACTATGCCTTACACCCAAGCTCCAGTTAAGAGAAGTATCCAAACAACCATTTTCTTATTTCTCCACAAAAAACACGTGTTGCGGGCAATCAATATAAGCACCTCTCTGAGTTGCTACAAATGGGTACCCCACATTATATGTTTTCGTGTAGAAATAAACTATCCTTCCTTTTTCATTAAAGGTACTCACAGCATATGCCTATTATCTGGTGTTTTGCTTACACCATATGTAAACAGCGACAATTCAGATGAACTGCTTATCTGAGGTAACAAAAGAGTGACTACTAGTGCTTCCTCTGCCAATTCAGCAGACAAAATATTGGTGACATTTATCTATTCTTTTCCCACATGGCTGGATTTTAAAGTCCATGCAAAATGTTTGTTGAATGGTTTCTTATTTGTTCCACAACAGAATTTGGCAGTCCATGCCAGTTGTCTCTTCAGGAGACAATTTACGTGAAATGTCATATTCTATTCTGGTGGAGAAAATAAGAAAATTCACCACAAATTTATTGTCTGCTGAAATTTTACACAGCATGCATAGTATTAAATTAAATGTTTATCTATTCCAAAGAGAAAAAAAAACTTTAATATTGCCATCCAATGAGTCGACCGCCTTCATCTGGAGGCGTCAATAAAGTTCCAGTCTTTTTTCTGGGTAAAACTATATAACAGGTAAGTATCGTCAAAGGTCCTAAAAGTTGAAAATAAATTAAACTCAGTGTACCCTAGTAGCCAAGAATAGGTTAATAACAGATCAGGAAAGGAGAAAATGGCCGTAGAAAATATCTCATGGTCAATCTTCACGGAAGAATGTTGTTGACCTGGCGGGGGTCTAACCAAGAAGTTTCTGTCATCAGTTGGACTCGCTTGCTATTGCTCGCGCAACATTATATTTTTATGGAGAAAAAAATACCAATAACTTTTAGCTGACAAAACCATACGTACAGCTACTGATTATCGCTATCAGCAGAACCTTCTCAGACTTATAAATTTAGATAAGATTGGGTATCGGGTGAATATTTTTCTTATTTCTCCATGGAAAGATATGCGGTGGATAATCATTAGAAGCGCCTCGGTGAGGCACTTCTAATGAGTACCAACAAAATATAATAAGAAAAATATCAATGCTTTTGGATTGAAAACAAAAACACCTTATCAAAAGCTATGCAAACTGTTAATTCTAATAATATCTACCTTTTTGCACAGAATTCTTTAATATATTAAAACTATTTTCTTTTTATCTCCAAAGCAATAAAATAGCAATCAGCAATACTATACTGAACAAAGTTCTAGCCTGACATATGAATAAGCAGACATTTTCTTACTTCTCCCTGAAAACAGATGGCATTTCATTAATCTTTTCAATGCTTCACACTCTGTGTATTTTTTTTCTGCAGATGAAAATTTGAAATATTTTTCTTATTTTCCCCAGAAAACAGAATTTGTCATTTCATGAATATCGTCATCAATGGAGACAATTTGCATGAAATATCTAATCCTGATTTCTGGGGTACGTAAGAAAAATATCACCAAAATGTTATCTCTGAATTAGCCCAGAGTGGTAAAGGTTACCTCCCTTGGCAGAAACGGCCAAAAGCCCCACTGAGGCAGTTCTAATAATTACCAAAATCATATGTTTTTTTTTAATGGAGAAATAAGAAAATTTTATGTGGATACCCACTCTTATCAGGAGCAATCTGGATACCCCTAATATCAAAAGCTTGCTGTTTTAAAATTATTTTCTTTGAAGATGCCAAGGTCTATTTTCAGTGAAAAATAAGAAAACAAATATCTCACATTTTGTCATTTGCTATTATCAGGCAGAAAACAAATATCTCACATTTTGTCATTTGCTATTATCAGGCAGAAGCTTAAAACAATAATGACAGCTATAAGCAAATGCACTTCTATAAGCAGAAATTAGTGTATTGTGGTTTCGATGTACAGATCTCTGCCGAATTACCTTTCACCCAACTTCCATATTGTTAGCGTTTTTTTTGTTTTTTTTGTGTTTTTTTTTAGCATTTAGATTACCCTGTTGCACTGCTGCATTACTGATTTTCAACACCCTATCGGAATCGAGTGCTCCTAATGACTTAGCCTTGGTTTGGTTTGAAAGAGCAAAAGTCATTGGTCGAGCTAAATTCAACCAATGGCTGTATGCGTTCAATAAACACAGGTTTTCAGCGCAATCTACTGGAAAGAATGAACATGCCGAAAACCAACCATTTCCAAACATTTGGAACGTTCAAGGTTTTTCGCTGTTTCTAAGCAAATTCCTATCGTATCGAATGCCGCCCGTGAGCGGGCCGAAACAAGCACAAGTATTAGCTTTTTTTTTCTAAAATCTAGCGGGCTGTTTAGCTTCAGCAATTGCACGTACGCTTATGTCGCACATGATGGCATATTTATCAAGATTAACTAAGCTAACCTAAATGACTCCAGTTGTTTTCCGAGTTTAGGTTCACTCCGAACAGTTGTCAAATTTACCTCTGGTGTGTACACAAATAATAGGTGCCACGGACTGTCAACAGTTACTATTATCCAGTGAGCTATTTAACTTTTTTTCCATGGCAGATCACTAGATAGTGTTACAAATCTGGCGGCGCACATTTACACGCTTTCCAGTTCTTCTGACTACACCTTGGGTCCAAAACCTTACTGCGTTACTCCACGACTGAACGCACCGATCCTTTATAAGCTGCTCCTTTAATATCTTGATGAATTTTCTCGTAGTTGCTGAAGCATAAATTCATTTGAGGGCGACATCGGATGGAAGCGACCGATCTCTTTAACTGTATACCCGAAAGATGTCATAATTTGATAATAAAATATTTTATTCTAGTCTATTCGTTATCAGATCAACGACTACTATGTCAACGGTCTTAGTAGTTACGTTCGCTTTAAGTTAGGTTCGGTATAATTCCCGTATTTGATGTATGATTAACACAACTATATGTGTGGCTCGCCAGTGCGACCCGCAATAAGGTCAATGATGCATTGTGGGTCAACAACGGATTCACTTTCGTGTCCCAGCCTAGACCATTATATACATAGTTTCTAAATAGAAGACTATCAAAAACCAATAGTGACTCATTCATGACCTTTTATCTCCCGCTATCCATTGGCTTATTCTAGTGTGAATCTCGACGTCATACTTGAGCGTCTGCAGGTCATATCCAGCTATCTTTCATAGCGCCGTAGATAGTCGAAGATTATCGGTTTCCATAGAATGGTGGGATACTATATAGAGAAAAGCTGTCAGAAACGCTACTTTTCAAATTTTAATTAAATATGAAAAATAGAAAGGAAGGCAATGATCAGGAATCGATACAATTATCCCACACCTCCCATCAGAGACATCAAAGGGAAAGAAACACAAATACGAAATAACTGGACCCTAATGGAAACATCTCTAGCAGAAAGCCAAACGGACAGTTACTTTCCCACAAAGTGGCCAAATGGCTATCCAAAACAAAAAGATGTAAGCGATACGCACATTCAAAGACGAACTATAACAAAAATAAACCATGACAGAAGAACCGCCTTGGAACGGTCAGTGAAAAGTATTTCACTGGGGGGCTTAAATCGATTTTACGTTGTCAAAATCCTCGCCCTAAACCTATTTTCATTTCAAATGTTATATTTGTCCTGTTATGAATACCTTCCTCTGGTAGGTATCTTCCTCTTTTTCGGAACTTTACAATGGTATATAATTTGTTTATATTCATCTTGGTCTTTTTTACTTCCCGAGATTCCCGAAAATCGGGGTTATACTCTTTATCAGTGTGAACGAAATAGCAGCTGATTTTTTAAGTCCGAATGCACATATGGCTTTTATGATATTATGATGGTCAAAAAGCATTGAAGTTTTATTATTATTATTATCAGGGCGTTTGAAGTCAATATTATACTTTTGCATACGAGACGAATATTTCTCAAAAGAACTTTCGTTATTTTTATTTATTTTTTTTTTTTAATATTTTTTACTTCAACTAATGGCACTTCAAAGATGTAGGCCTAATTATGTTTAAGCATATAAGTTCGATTCATAATGACTTAAGTTAAAGTTCTTTAATCTAATAAGTCAAACAATAGGTTGTTATACTTTAGGACATTAAAAGAAACATAAATATTTTTTGAATGTTAACTTTCCATCCGCCAGTAGTTACAGCAGTTAATTATTTTGCAAAATTGTTTAAACATTTGATGCGAAAAACAAACCAGAGAGTTGTTTTGATAAGCCTCATAAGAGTCTTCTAATCAACGCCGTCTTCGCAATTTCATTCCGACAAACGTTTTAGATAATAAAATGGCATTTTCTACTCAACAGATTTCTATTACATAAAAGGTGAACTTTAGACTGCTGATTAATCATGGCTTCTTCAGTGCCTGTACGTCCGCGTAAGAAAAATAATTTTATCCATTCATCCATCCATCCATCCGCCCATCCACCGACCCATCCATCCATCCTTTCTTTCTTTCTTTCTTTCTTTTCTTTTCGTTCGTTCATTCGCTTGTTCGGTCTTTGCAAATACACGATTTATCTTTATCACATATGCATTCAGATGGGACAGACTATTGGCTTATTTTACGGACATGACACTTCACCAAACCGCAAGATAATTCGACATGTAGTCTGTTCTTTCAACAGAACTGGAGAAACAGCTGCTGTCTAGCATGGTAGGACTCCAAATATCTCATAGTTCAAGTACTCTACCCCAAAACAAAAGCTCAGATTTCATATTTACTGTGTGTATTTGGACATACAGGCCTGAGCAAACAGTGTATACCCTGATGAGACGCCACAAAACGCGGCGTCTCATCAGGATCTACACTGTTTGCCACTCATTCAGCATTTTTAGACACAACATCGGGTAGTGAATTGTACTTGTTCAAACTTTAGAATAAGTATGGTAAGGAGTTGAGGTGACCGTTCTAAGGCGGTGGTCCCGGTATTAGTCTTACTCTTTGTTGCTTTGTGGTTTATTCTTTGAGGCGATTTGTTTTAAGTTTTGCCTTGTGTTATTTTGTTCTTGTGTTTTTTCAGTCCTTTTAGCATTGCGATTACCTCGCTTGGGGAAGAGGGAGCTAATCTTAGTGCTTTTCATACGTTTGTTCGATTTGCGTTTGTTTAGTTTTGTCTGTTTCCTCTTTCTCTTGGTGTTTGTGAAGGGCTGCGGCTTGTGATCGTGGCCCTCTTGGCTTTTTTCTAATATTTCGGGTAAATACGGTAGATTATAATAAATAGACAAAAGCAGTATTCATGGATTTGCAAGCTTTATTAGGGTCATAAACTTCGCATTAGCGAGTATATTTTCTGCCAAGAATCAAGGTATCCTGTGTAGTGGAAGAATGTGTGCAGTTATCAGCATAGGTATTATTAGCTTTGCTAGCAGATGTTTTCTGAAGGAAAACCTCACGCTCAGGTTGACCCACTTACAGCTGTTGCCGTTTCCTATTGTCGTTGTCTGATAAAGACTACACAGTGAAACAGTCAAATCCCAACTAAACTCTATGTAGTTGTCTCCGCCCATGGGCGTAGACAATAAGTAAAACCCGGGACTAGATTTAGCACTGAATATAATAATATTTATTGGAACACCTATATTTACAAAAGGTGTTCTCCATTCGTGTGCACTTTTTTCGGCACACTACACTTATGCAGATATTCTAAAAAAGTTACCACTGCAGCCTTTTATCAAAGGTTATGGGATATACATTAATCTTGACAATTTCACTTTTAAAGTGGGTGGATGCATTGGTACTACTAAGCGCAATTTATAGCATTCCCGGGACAGCATGCCAAACATTTGATATTCTTAAATACTTATTTTAAATTTGATGAGGATAGCCTAAAAAGCGAAGTGAAACTACCTGTAGATATTTTTAGTGCGAGTGTCATTCTTATAGAGGCCAACGGGACGAGATCTCATTTAGATCTCTCGAATTCACCTTTTGCATTATGGAATTTAGCAGATTTAGCCAAGATTTGCATGTAAAGAACCCAAGAGTTTCGTATTAAAATCACTTTTAAAATATTGTGTGCGAAGCGTAGAACAAGCTTTATGTGAAAGCTAATACTTGTATATATTTATTTATTGCCAGAAATACCTATGTTTCATGCAATCAGTGATCAGACACAGTGACATGCACATATTTTATTGGATGCTCCCAAAGCTCTTTGTTATAGCATTATAATGACTGAAAACTTATATATATATATATATATATATATATATATATATATATATATATATATATATATATATATATATATATATATATATATATATATATATATATATATATATATATATATATATATCAGCTAACAAAAGATCATTTCATTAGGACTAGGGTGACGTTTTGATGTTCTTAAGGTGATATAAAAATAAGCCTTGCACTGCAAGTTTTGTAAAAGTTCACTCTTATAATTATGATTCATTTAATATTCATACTGTCCGCCCATATTATTGTGGTGATTTTGCAACCGTTTATTTATTTTCATCATATTATAAAATGTGTATTAATGCAAAATATCTCGGAGCAAAATATACTTTATATGGGGAGATGTCCAGAAAAGAATTCTTTCCTTTTTTTTCTTTCAAAATCATCTATCTTCAATTTCTTATTGTTTTTTTTTTCTGTCTTTTTTTCTTTTTTAGAAAACAAATTAATTCCCCGTCATTCCTAGAATTTATTTTTGTATATGCTAATAGGTCAGCTTTGAACCTGAAGAGCTAGTAACTGCTGCGATCACCCCCAGTGTATTGGGAAAGTCAAACCTGGGCAGACATATGGACCAACATCAGAATGCAAGATCTTTCTTTTTTTTTTTTTTTGGCTCCAATGTTAGCCACTCATCCTACATATTTCGGGTGCAACAGTGAGTGGTGAGGAGGACTGTTTGTTGAGTAATGAGTGTGTTTGAGATGTTTTAGTATTTGGGGTGATGATTAGAAATATATATCGTAGATTGATTATAATGTCATTAAGCAGAGTTCTGTATAGTGTATGTATGTAAACAATATATTGTAAGATGCATGGAGGGATGGCCCTCCCCGACCCTCTGTGAATCATGTGACGGGGAGAATAAAAAAATGTATTTTAATGCAAAATATCTCGGAGCAAAATATACTTAGAATCATATATTTTACTATTGGCATAAAAGTGTCCTGAGGTACCTTTGTGTAATCAGACTGACCCCGCGTTGGCTTTTAGGATCAAGCTTAGAACCGCTTTCAATTTCGAACGCTGCCTTTCATGTGCCCATATACCTGTTGAGGCCCTCCCAGGGGGTCCATGTTCACTTGTTCCCTAAAAATAATCGATCTTGATCTAAAAAAAAGTGATTTTCAATGTTCCCATATTCTTGTTCCCCAAAATTAGTTTCATTTTGCCAATGTTCCCTTGTTCCCTGAAAATAAATGGACATGTTCCCTTGTTCCCCAAACCCCATGGGTAGGCCTCCCCGTCGGAAAATGCCGAATGATACTAGCGCTTCCCGATTATTTGGTGTTGGAATTTATTCATTATTTTGGTTGACGGGAAAATATTAATAAATTCGTTTTCAAGTTTGTCTTCAGTATAAAACGAATTCTTACTGTGTTAAATGTATTTTCTTTCATGTATAAATACTTTAATGAAAACAGTTTTCATTTTTTGAGAAAAACGAGAGTTATTTTTCTCGGTCCACCATCTTGGAATTTTCACCACGAGGTGACCCAACAAAAATCGCCTCAACTTGTAGAGGCAGGATTTTATAGATACTTGAACTACAACAATGCCTACAAATAATCCATTACCCCCAAAAGAAAATGCTTTGTTCAAAAGAATATTGGTGAGTTGTTCTGTGATTGTATATGTTTGGTGGATGGGTTGGGTATTCTGGGTTTTCCCCATTTCTAACGTCAAGAAGGTTATTTTGTTCTGCTTGTATTCTGCTGTTCTGTTGTGCAAAATAACCCCGAAATATACTGTGTCGTATCCCATTGCGGTGGCATTTATTAAGGATCCTGTAGATGGATGTCTAGTGTACATGTGCAACATTTGGTAAGATGGGAATTTGTTTCCATGGTGTTTTGTCATGCTGTTGTCAAGTCTTTGATGACTCTGTTTATCTGTTGTGAGGTAGTTAATGCTCCTGACAAAGGATCACAAGGTCCTGTGCTTGAATTGCATTTGAAGCAAAATTCTGTTCATGACTGGCACTTCATTGCACAGAGCATGGTGGCTGAGTTGGATGCACGCCTGTCTGGTGATCATGAGGTTGTGGGTTCACCCCCACCAGATCGGCAACATTCCTGGGGATTGATTTTGAAATATTTTCTATGGTCATTCTAACCCTTTCCCTGATTTAAGAAGGGCAGTTATCAGTTTCTGACAAAAGATTGTGCACAATACTGGTAAACCGCTTAGAGGACTAAGCCTGGCCTGTAAAAATGGTTAGGTAAACTAACGGCACACTACTTAACCTTATTAGGTTGACTGGGCTGCAAAACCTCCACATACAAACAATTGCACAGAGCCTTTCTTTATCACACTTCCATTGCCTCAATACATGCTTAAAATGTTGAAAGGGGCGTGTAACATCAAATCATCTGTCATAAAGATCCTTGATGAATGAATGTTTATTGATGTGTCACCAATAAAATATTCTGATTCTTCAATACAATAACTGCATATCTGTCTGTCTTTCTGCACTGCTTGCATTCCTTTGCATTGCAGTATAATTGCTCTTAGTCATGGAAGGTATAGTTACCACTTGATTTATTTACAGGAATGATTTGGTGTGCCTTAGCTGTCATCATGTCTCAACCTCAAATTCTATAGCAAGCATGTCGGTGTGGTTCGTGTACAGGGATAATTTGACCCATGTACTTGTGTAGTTAGGGCATGAAAATTCAGTATGGCATGAAAAACCAATTTCTCCGCTGGCAGGGCATTCTAAACTTTCTGTGTAGTGCATCTTTTTTTTGCAGTTCATATGTCCTTGTCAAAGCTGGAAAATTCCATGTGTCCCATTGACATAATGAGTGCATTTCCTAACTAGTGATATTGTCAGAGATCAAATGAAACTTTTGACATTTCCTGTGTTAATTACTGAAATCAATACAGTACAGTCATCCAAATGTTTATATTGTACATGATCATGCTCGATGTATTTCGATTTTCAGTGGACTTACCATGGAACTAGCGTGAGTTTTGTGCGAAGTGTGGAGAACAAAACCTGAGCTTGCGCAACTTGAGCATGATAGTGAACGTGGATAAGATTAACCATCAACACAAAAAAAAGATAACTTTTTGTGCGAGACTTTTGAGCTTCGTTTATTGTTTGTGCCTGTTTAAATTTGTGATTTTATTTACTTTTAAAATAAGACATTTAGATACAATTTAAAATTACATGTAAACCATTGTGTTATTTTGCCAAAAAATATGGACAGTCCGTAAAGCTTCATTTAGCTCAAGCTTTCGCAGTTTCATCCCTGCTAAAGTTTCTGCTAGAAAAAATGTTTTTAGGTCAAATGACCAAAGACGACATAGAAGTTTTGGCCTTTTTGTCCAAAACTTTTAGAGTCTTTGGACAGTGACAGTATGAAGTGAGGGAATGCGAGCATAGCGAGCCCCTAAAAGTCTGGCGGTTCGGGGCCCAGGAAGGGCCCTAGAAGCTCTGGGGTAAATGGTACCATTTCCTGCATTTTGAGCATTTCCAGAGGGGTAAAATTAGGATTCAAAAGCACCAATTTTTATATCCGCACCAAAAAATCAGCTTTATTAACTCAATTTCTGAAAAGTCAGGTGGATACATTTTAGCATTTTTTTTTAATTCATCCCATTTTCAACATCAGATTGTCCTATTGTCCCATTTTCAATGACCATTTAATTTAAATGATTTTTTCATTAGTGATGAGCCGGAACAATAGCCAGATTTATAAAAAAGGGGACGGATATGCCGGACTTAGTCGATCATCATGGCCGCTTCTGTTGAAAACCATCGGTCATTTTTTTCCTACTGACATGATTTTTTTTTGGTCATCTTTTTATTTTCTTGTCCAGTGGCCGATGGCTGACGCCAGTCTGAAACACTACCACTACAGCAGGAGTGGTCGGGTGTGGCGAAGGTATCGTGTATCTTACGTCACTTGGGCATCCAGCTGTTATTGGTTTACAGATGAGCATGGCCTGCTATCCTTGTAGCAAGTAAGGGAGAGTGGAGATGTTTTTATTTCTTCTGTTTCTTCACTTTCTTCTTCTCTTTTTTCCCTGTCTCTCTTTCATCTACTATCTCTTTTATCTCTTTCTCCTGTCTGGGAGACAAAATGACTCACAAGGGTTGACGTGTCATTAAACCCCAAAACAGTCAATCAGTCCCTGCTACAGTACAAGTCAGGGAAGGTTCGATGGTTTTCGCATTCACAAAATGCAGGATGATGCACTGAGGAGATTAAATTTGATTGCAAAACACATGCAAGACACTCACAAGTCCCTCGTATCTGTCTCTCATTAATGCACGAGATAGCGAGACCATGCCTGAAGCAGTAAAACTTTGTGTGAGAAGAATTAAAAGATAGCCATTTGTTTTATTTACAGGCAGGATTTAAATAAGCTGCATGTTTTTAAAAAGTGCTCATACTCACATATGTGATGCACTTCGTTTTATGAAAATTGGTTGGATATAACCTGAGAAAAGTCAATTTCCTTACCTTGAGTGTTCAAAAAAGTGTGCACCCTTCCAAAAAACCATGTGACATAGCAGTGTTAGAAATTAAAACTTTTTTCACAAGAAGCAAGTAGTTGTTACCTGGTCTGAAATTAGGTAGCAAAATGCATCTACATAGCAGCTAAACGTGTTGCTCCTCATGTCATGGGTTAAACCTCAAGCGCTAAGCATATTTAGCAGATAGCATTTTCAAAGTATTTTTCTTATTTCAGCAAAAATGAGGCTTGACATTACATGTGATTTGTCTGCTTGGCAGAGGAGTCACATGAAATGTTGTCTAATTTGCACTGAAAACATTCACAACACTTAAAATTGATAGTGTTTGGGGCACTTTACCAGGTAGCAACTTTTTGCTATCAACAGTTTGACCAGGTAGCAAACTGAATTTTCAGACAGCAAATTTGCTACTTGCTACTGTTAATTTCTTATTAAGGTCTTATTACTTATTGCAATTTTTACTTCTTATTTCAGAAATGTTATGAGCAGAAACAATATAGAAATGGGCTGAAGTTCTCTAAACAGATTCTGTCCAATCCCAAGTTTTCTGAACATGGAGGTGAGTACTGGTAGTTAACCCTTAAACTGCCAATCACAACAATTGTTGTCTGCTTTGTCTGCTTGTAATTTTTGAAAGTCATTTTTGCACAGTGTGGACCCAAATCAGACTGCTCCTCTGCAGTCAGATTAGGATCCACACTGTTTGCTTGTATGCAAAAAGTATGTATGACAAGTTTGCAAAAATATTGAGCAGACAACATAAACAGACAACATTTTCAAATGCAGGTTGTCTTGTCATTTTAAGGGTTAAGGTGAATGAATATACTTTCAGGGGAGATAACTCTGAAAGTTGTTTTAGCTCCCTTCTGAAAAGGGGTCTTACTCAAAAAGGAAAGAATTTGTTCCCTTTTTGGAACAAATTCTCGCCTTTTAGAATAGACCCTTTTCAGAAGGGGTTTGACGTTTAGGAAGGCAAACAGGAAATAAAAGTTATAAAAAGGGCTGAAAATCTACCAATTAAGCAAGCCCACTTCAGATGAATTTTGTCCCCATTTTATACAGACTCTCTAGATAGGATATGTATTGCAATAATCTAAATTAACATGTATAAAAAGAGTCAAATATTTATCCCAACCTACAAATTATGTCTAAGGGTACATAATTTTTTGCTTTTCCGTTCATTCATACGCTTATTCATTCATTCGTCTATTTGTCACATTCATGGAAATAAGGTCAAAGTTTTTGCGTCAAAGTTTATAAGACCTAACATTTACTAACCCTTTGATGGATTTCATTTATATTTGGCATGATGGTAAATATAGGTCTAAAGTTTTACTCAGTCCCATCCCCACCCCAGAGCCAGATTTTGAGGTCAAACAGACTTAAAATTTTCATATATAAAAGTCAAAATTTTTTGCACGGAAGTTTATATAGCTATATTATCAAGACCCTTTAATGAATTTCATGTATATTTTTCATGATGGCAGATATAGGTCTAAAATCTTACTCTGCACGATCCCATCCTCGGGGTTTGACTTCAAGGTCAAGGTCGCAGAATTTTCATATAAAAGTCAAAATGTTTGCATTTAAGTCTATGTAGCTAGATCATCAAGGCCTTTTGCTGAATTTCATTTATAATTGGCTTGATGGTAGGTAGGTATAGGTTTAAAGGTTTACTCAGAGAAATTCCCATCCAGGGGCATGACCATGAGGTCAAGGTCACAGACTTAAAATTTTCATATGAAAGTCAAACTTTTTCATTAAAGTTTACATAGCTATTGTATCAAGACCCTTTGATTGATTTCATTAATATTTGGCAGGATGGTATATATAGGTCTACAGGTTTTTTCAGTGCCCTCCCCCAGCTTTGAGGCCAAGGTCACAGACTTAGATTTTTCATACAAATGTCATAGTTTTTGTTTATATTACTAAGACTGATTCAATTCACTGGTATTTGTTATGGTGATAGTTATAGGTCTAAAGTTTATTTAGCATGATCCCTGCACCCATGCCTTCCTTTGAGATAAAGGACATGGGCTTCACATTATGTGTGACTAAATTCTTTCAATGTTGTATTAATACAGCATATAACTGCCATCTCCAGAGTCAAAGCTACATACTTTGCCTTTTTAAAAAGAGGCGGTAGCACTGTTCAGGGGTATACATGCCCAACTGGGCACTTTGCATAGTTTGTCATGAATACTTACTTCTCTGTATTCGGTTGCTTATAGTCAGAAAATGCTTATTTTATTGAGAAAAGTGGTTCAGGAACAAAATGCATTGTTTTTACAATCTTTTAGTATAAAATTTGTGCAGGTACTTTACTTTAATTGTGATGATAGTAACAAAATGGTGTATATTAGTTTCCTTGTTTTAAGTTTGTCGATGTCTTTAATTTCTGATGTGGGCCATATAATAATCATGAAAGGATCTACATGCAGCAGAACTTACAAAATGGGAAGGAATTCAGATTTATCTTTCAACATGATGTATTGCATTACACTGCAAAAGGTTTTGTATCAGCTTGAGATACGTTGGTGAAGAAATTTCTGAACTACCCTGTGTTCTTCTAGTTAAAGTATGGTAAATGTCCTAAAATTTCAAACACTTCATTCCATACTTTTTTAACCTAAATACTCTTTTCATGCAGTAGTTTCTTAAAATATACAGGTTATGATCTATCACTGATAAATCATGCAAAACAAAGTTCATCTTTTTCGCTGTAGCCTGTCGTTTCAAAACCTGTCAAGCTGTGACTTATGCATGAAAATAAATTTAACCCTTAAACTGCCAGTCACAACAGTTGTCGTCTGCTTTGTCATCTGCTTGTGATTTTAAAAGTATTTTTTGCAAACAGTTGGACCCAGAGTCTGATCTGGGTCCACTCTGTTTGCCTGTATGCAAAAATAGGTCTGGAAAGTTTGCAAGAATAGTCAGCAGACGAAGTAAACAGATGACATTTTCAGATGCAGGTTTTCTTGGCATTTTAAGGGTTAAGATAAATTCTGGCCTGTAATTTGTGCTGGCTGTCAATGGTAAATACTACAATTCTGGGTCTACATTTTTGACCTGCCAGGCATGTCTGGATATTTAGGGTAAAGTTTGACTCCTTACAATACTTCTTAATTTTGAAAAAGTCAATTTAAGCACATTTATTATTATTATTTTATTATTATTATTATTTTATATTGTTAGAAGAATGGCAGACAGTATAGACCCATATCAGATGCTGCACACTGTGGCATCTGATCTGGGTCTACTTGTTTGGTCAGGCATGTCAGCTCAAATACTTAGGGTAAATGTGGTATTTTGTACAGAAACACTGGCTATGAAAGGTCTTACGCTGAACTGCCTGGGTAGGAAAGAAGAAGCATATGACCTGGTGCGACGTGGTTTGAGAAATGATCTTAAAAGCCATGTATGTTGGCATGTGTTTGGACTACTTCAGAGGTCAGATAGGAAGTATGACGAAGCCATCAAATGTTACAGAAATGCTCTGAAATGGGATAAGGTGAGGCATGTCAGGGCTCTAGAGAACCTTTACCACTCACTGGGCTAATTAAGCAGAGGACAAATTAATGTTATCTTTATAACTTTTCCCAGTAAACAGGTTTTACTATTCCTGTCATGGTATGTCTTTGCATGTATGTCCTGACGAAATTTTTATTTTGAATAGCCGTTTGGTCAATTTTTTGGGAAAGATAAGTGTCCTTTTGGCTTTCCGCGTGTATGTTTTGATTGTGGTGCCTTTGCTTTAAGTGCATCCTTCTTTCCCTTTGGTGTCTTGGACAGAAGGTGTTAGGTAATTGCATAGGTCTAGATAAGAGTGGGTATCAGGTTAATAGTTTTCTTATTTCTCCACAAAAACATATGTTGTGGGTACTCATTAGAAGCGCCTTGGCGAGGTGCTTCTAATGAGTACCCACAACATATGTTTTTGTGGAGAAATAAGAAAAATGTCAATACTTTTGGATAGAAAAAAAGCGTCTTAACTAGAGCTATGAATTGAATCGATTCTTGATTGTTACCTTCCTTTCTATTTAACATTTCAATGCAAACTATCTACCATGGAGACAATTTGCATGAAAATGTCAAAACTTGTTTTTTGGGAAAAATAAGAAAAATATTTTAAAATGTTGTCTGCTGAAATTTTTACCCAGAGTGCTAAGCTTTAAAGAGCTGTTTTAACACATTTACATTGAGTGGACTCTTCCACCACAACTCTTGGACTGGTCTATTTCCAATAGCATGGTGTCTGGTTAGTTTTTATTACTACTATGTTTTATAGAAATTTCTGTATATGATGCAAACATTGTAGACCCAGATCAGACGTCACATTCTGTGGCATCTGATCTGAGTCTGCACTGTTTGTCATTTATCCTTTTTAGGGTTTCCAGACTAAAATGGTTTAAGGGACAACTATGTCAAAATTGTTTTTGCTTGCTTCGGGAAGATGAAGGGAAGACGTTTGCAGGCAATGTGGGCTCGCATTTTTCTGCAGACATTGCCTTGTTCATATGGAAAAGTGATGCTGAAGCCGCCATGATATGCCTCTAATGACCGATTTATTCACCTAAAATGCACACACATGTGTCGTGATCTTTCATATCTTGAGGCTAAGATTACCATCAGACAGGTCTTCCCATGAACTATTTGACACTACCCAGTCAAATAACATTGTTTGCAGACAACCTGGCCTTGATTTTGACAGGTGCATTTCCACACCTCCTAATTCTAACCTATCTTATTGTAGCAGTTGTGTTTATTTGTACAAAAATTTCAGACAGGAGATTTTAACAGTATAATTTTTTGTTCCAATGTTTTCAGATGCCCAATTTTAGTCACTTGGATAACAAGCCCACCATTATATTTTAATGTTTACCGTTTTCTTTTTAAAGACGACAAGTAGTGACAAGCCAGACAGTACCTTGTTGCTGCCTGTGAATAACAGTTTCAGTGCGCAGACTGATATTTAGTGTTAGCAACATAGCAACAGATAAGGCGTTTTTTTTTCATCCGAAAAATTCTGATATCTTTCTTATTTCTCAATAAAAACATATGTTATGGGTACTCATTTGAAGCGCCTTGGCGAGGCGCTTCTAATGAGTATCCACAACATATGTATTCGTCGAGAAATAAGAAAAATATTATGTGGATACCCCCTCTTATCTGTAGCTATGTAGCAATAAGCAAAAGGGGACCTTATCACTTATGAAATATCAGTGAGCACATCAAAACAGTTATTCACGTTGGCCAAAAACATTTTCCAAGTCCCACAGACTTTATCTAGTAAACCATGTTTAGATTCTTATGGGACTACTCAGATGCGCCCTGGGTGACAGTACATGATTTTGGGATCTTTGCATTTCCACTATAGGTTAGGCTGACCTTAAAAATTGTTGGTTTGCTGTACTCCTGCCTACCCACCATTTTTTTTTTTTTTTTTTTTTTTGCCATTCTGGAGATGTTTTTTTTTTTTCTTAAAGAGCCTAAAACAGACTGATTTACGTTCACTACAATCTTTTTATCTGTCACTTTATTTTCTGTTGCAGACAATGTTTTGAAAATCATATCTTTATGGACAGCTTTTTGGAACACATATACTAGTAAAAAAAAAAAAAAAATTATATCTGATTAAAAAGAAAAAAAATGACCTGCCTACCGACCCATTCTGAAATTGATGGGCAGGAGCACAGCAAATAAAGAGTATTTTAAGGATGGCCTTACAAAGTTACATTTTCCTAGGCCCCGCATGAAGAAACACTCACATGATGGTAAGGTCCAATGAAATTGTGGCGTGAAACTGCTTTGAGAGATAAACTTATATTCGTTAAATTGTAGAGCTTTTTCTTGTCAAAAATTCCTTCAAAACAGTCACATATTAAAAGCAAAACTAAATTACCAAGCCTGTTTCTAGGAAAATGGAAAATTCAGCAAGTAAACAGGACTTTTTTTCAGGGCTTCCATTAACTTCCAGACTCAGGAAGTCCCAGACTTCCTACCCCTCAAATTTGGAAGTCCCACAGGAAAACCTAGGAAGTCCCACTTTTTTTCCGTGCTTCATGCCCTTTCTTTAGTAGAACATAGGTTCTTATTTCAGTGTCACACAGAATCATCATGATATACGCTTCTCTTAGATGTGTTTTAAAAATGTCCTTAACGCTTATTAAAATTCGATCGCATCTTTTTGGAAAGCCTGTACTTGTATGTCGGACCTTAGAGAAAGCATCAACATTGGTACAACTTCGCATTGGTTTCAAAGCCCAGGGAAAGAAAAAAAGAAAAGAAAATACATGAGAGAAAACACCCAAAACATGTTTTCTTAAAAATAAACTATGCTGAAATTATTTTGCAGAAATGTATTTAATGAAATGTTTGTTCGGATTGAAGCTGATCAACACGAGCGAACCATTTGCTTACTTCACAAAAATTGCGGGAAAACGGCACCGACTCGTGCAACAACAAACAAATAAAAGGCAGCTCTCGATGAAATACCAACAGCAAAATGTTCGTTCGCGGAGAAAAGCAAGCAAAAACATCGCAAATCGTCTATATTTAGACTTAATTTGCGTCTTTTCCGCGCTGGTAAACAGCGCAACCGGAACAAGGCTACGCATTTAGAAACGGGTTTTCCGAAAATTTTGATGAAAATATGTTTTCTTTTCATCTGAAAAATTGCTTTTGTTGTCATGACAAACGTAAGCTTCTAAATTCGAATAGATTTTAATTTGCGTTCTATGCATAATTGTTATTTATTTATTTATAGAATTTCACTCTGCAATTCCCGGAAGTGTTGCAGACGACAAAAGCAAAATAATAATTTAAGGTTTTATGACGTGAATATTAAAAAATAATAATGACTTTATATAATTTCAGCGAATATTTTCGGGTTCGCAGTAGAAAATTTAATTATAAAAACATCAATTAATCAACTCAGCACGCGTGACAAATACACGCAGTGATCACGCAGCCATCAAAAGGGTGCCGCGACGCTTGACATGGCTGTCAATAAAACTCCCGCAAGCGGAAAGTGGGACGTCCTTATAAAGCTCAGTCAACACAGGTAGCGAATTTCCGGTAAGTAGGCGGGGCAAACATCATACAACTGGTTAAAAGTGGGCGGGCCTTTTGACAATTTTTGGACGTCTCGGGTATCGATTTGGGACGGACAAAAGAAATTTCGGAAGTCCGCGGTACGTCTTTGAAGTTCAATTTGGACGTCCGGTGGCAATCTCAGGGCGTAATATACGCCGTACGTCCGCTTAACGGAAGCCCTGTTTTTTCTTAGCATACGTTGATTGCAACATGGTGGAAAATAAACATTGAAATGACATTTTGCTGGAAGCTCAAAAGAGAAGTCCGTGATCAAAATGTGGGAAACTACACTGTAGATCCAATATATCGCGGTGCTTGGGGTCCAAGTTCCGCTACCGCGATATATCCGGATCGCGATATAAGCTGGGGTGGTAGTTTGCTGAGACGCCGCTAATCAATCAACACCAAACGGCTGTCAGTAAAGCTATCGGCCACATTACATCAGTATAGTAGGTTTAGAATTACTCAATGGCAGTATTTACACTGGGAGATTATGTCTACCAATTAACTTTAATCGAGACTAGCTGATAAACGACGTTTAAAATCATTTGTTCGCGGAAATGTCAAGCGAGGACGCCATTTTGGATGAAGGGGGGCAACTCGCATATCCTAAGGATAGAATAGAATAGAATATCACGGACTTTTGCTGAGGCAATTCGGGTTGCTTCCCTTCGCTTCTTTCGTCTGCTGCGGGCCCAAAAACTATTCTATTTATCTTTTGATCTTTTTAATTCTTTCATACTTTATTTATTTTTATTTGTTAAATTACTACTTGCTGGGAAAGTGTAAAGTGGGAGGGCTACGAACTGGGTGTTTAGGACAGATAGGCAACATCATAAGGCTACTCTTTTCTTATTATTTGTTGGTCCTGAAAAGGACCGTTTTCGTCTGCGGGGGCAGACTTAGGGCCTAATTTCTAAAGAAAAAATCTGTCAGCATTGTCTGTCTGCAGGATTCTCGTGCCTCAGCCTTTGCCCGATGTAAAATATTTCTCAGATGAGTCACTTCTACGGCTGTACTTCTGTCTGAGGCCTCCAACCATCATGATTGCAAGTTAAATAGACGGCGCGTGGACATCGTTAATTGATTGAGCACTGAGAACATGTACTCAATTATGACACTGATTATGACAAGTGCGGCGATTAATATTAATTGATTGCCAATTATTATCAATCTGTGTACTGATTGACACTAATTGGATTGTTTGGTCATAATGCGTGACGCGATTTCGCGTTTGGATATGCGCGAAAAATCAATACCGCAACGAATTACAGTCATTTTTTTTTTTTTTTCAAATTAAGTAAAAAATACATTTACTTATTTTTTTTTTTTTTATGGTCATGGTAAATTTGGGGTCCACGGACGATTCGCGATATACTGGATATCGCGAAATAATGGACCGCGATGTATTGGATCTCCAGTGTATTTTCAGTTAACAACAATGACACTCAAGATTCAAAGATAAGTGCAGACACCAATGAACTTTGTTTGGGTTGGGATGGGGTACTGAATTTAAACAAAAAGAAATGAAAGAGGGGTTCCAGTGGGAGGATTAGTTCACTATTTCTTGAGAAATATTCCTTGAATCAGCAGAACAACAACAGAAAACAACGACAACAAAAAAAACTTTTGGGTACTTTTATATTTTTTGTCTGTGGACTTTTAATATTGAATACCCAAGAAGTGTCCATCTGTGAGGATGTCTATCCGTCAGTCATTTTATTAGCAACATTAGCATGGAGCATTCTAGTTATTATTATGCTCCCCGAAGAATTTCGGGGGAGCATATAGTCGCCGCTTCGTCCGTGCGTCCGTGCGTCCGTGTGTCCGTGTGTCCGTGCGTCCGTGCGTCCGTCCCGCTCTTGTCCACGCAAATTCTCGGAAACTGCTTGTCGGATTTCAATGAAACTTCATGGGAATATTAAGTATCAAAGGTGGATGCGCATATCACCTGCGTGTTCTGGTTCGATGATTTTTCCAAGAGTTATTGCCCTTTGATGAGTTCTGCATGAATATATAGGGTACTGTTCGTGTCCACGCGAATTCTCGGAAACTACTAGTCGGATTTCATTGAAACTTCATGGGAATATTAAGTATGGAAGGTGGATGTGCATATCACCTGCGTGTTCTGGTTCGATTATTTTTCCAAGAGTTATTGCCCTTTGATGAGTTCTGCATGAATATATAGGGTACTGTTCGTGTCCACGCGAATTCTCGGAAACTACTAGTCGGATTTCATTGAAACTTCATGGGAATATTAAGTATGGAAGGTGGATGTGCATATCACCTGCGTGTTCTGGTTCGATGATTTTTCCAAGAGTTATTGCCCTTTGATGAGTTCTGCATGAATATATAGGGTACTGTTCGTGTCCACGCAAATTCTTAGCAAATACTGGCAGAAATTCGACGAAATTTTAATGGAATCTTAAGCAGCAATAGGGGATGCGCATATTGTTCAATCTTTCTGGTTAGATGATTTGTCACAGAGTCATGCTACTTTGTTTAAAGCTGCAGTGTAAGGTCACTGGCTATTTTTAGAAAAGAATTTGTCAACACTCTAGTGCCTACATTTATTGATGGATTTTGATATAACTTCAAACAAATGTTGGGAATGATAATATCTTGAGCATGTTTGACATTCAGGGTCCTGGGCTCAAGGTCAAGGTCACTGTGGCTATTTTTAGAAAAACTTTGTTTTTGCTCTAGTGCCTAGATTTATTGATGGATTTTAATATAATTTCACAAAAATGTTGAGTATGATAACATCTCAAGCAATTTCAATTTCCAGTGTCCTGGGCTCAATGTCAAGGTCACTGCAGCTTTTAAATATCTTGAGCATGTTCGACATTCAGGGTCCTGGGCTCAAGGTCAAGGTCACTGTGGCTATTTTTAGAAAAACTTTGTTTTTGCTCTAGTGCCTTGATTTATTGATGGATTTTAATATAATTTCACAAAAATGTTAAGTATGATAACATCTCAAGCATATTCAATTTCCAGTGTCCTGGGCTCAATGTCAAGGTCACTGCAGCTATAATGTTTCCTGTTCCGACTATTGCATGTTCGGGGAGCATCCATCGGTTTCACCGATATTCTTGTTTTTTTTTTATCCACAGGACAATCTACAAATCTTGAGGGATCTTTCCTTGTTACAAATACAGATGAGAGATTTGGAGGGCTACAAGGTATTATAATGTTAAACTAATTATAAACATGGATCTTTTAAGTTTTATGTACATTCCCCTCCCCACCCTACCTAAAAAACATGATCTGTGAGCCTATAAATGAATCGGTTGTCTGTCCTGGAGAGAAGATGTCCAATTATTTAGGGTAAATTTGGCATGTACTCGTTAACCCATTGTAGACTGAATGAACTCCCCCACACTATATATTGGAAGATTCTAATTTCAATTTTAGGTATGTCAGACTATGTAGATATCCTAGAGAAAAATGGTTGAACTATTTGCAAACAGTGGAGACCCTGATCAGACGCTGCATTATGCGGAAGCTGATCTGGGTCTGCACTGTTTGCCAGTTACCCTTTTAGGGGTCTCCAGACTACAATGGGTTAAAAAATTACCTTGCTGAGTATTAGTTGATTCTTGTTATAGCAACAGATAAGGCGCTTTTTTCATCCGAAAAATGCTGATATCTTTCTTATTTCGCCACGAAAACATATGTTGTGGGTACTCATTAGAAGCGCCTCACTGAGGCGCTTCTAATGAGTACCCTGGGGGTGGTCGGGTGGTGCGAAGGTGCTGTGTATCTTACATCACTGGGGCGTCCAACTGATATTGGCTTACAGTTGGGCAAGGCCTGCTATCCTTGTAGTGGGTAAGGGTAGAGGGGAATGTCTTTAGTTCTTCTGTTTCTTCACTTTCATTCCTGTTCCTCTTTCTTCCCTGTCCCTCTCTTTCATCTCCTCTACTCTCTCTTCTATCTCTTTTCTCCCTTTCTCTGGGAGACGACACAAAATGACCCTCAAGGGTTGACGTGTCGTAAAACCCCAACACAATCAAATCTAATGAGTACCCATAACATATGTTTTCATGGAGAAATAAGGCCGGCCTCGGTGGCTCAGTTGGATGTGCTGTCCGACTGGAGACTAGGAGGTCGCGGGTTCAACCCCCGCCGAGGTCGGCAACATTCTTTCGTGGAGATTGATCATGAAATATTTTCTACGGTCATCCTCTCCCTTCCGCTGATTCAAGAAGGGCAGTTGTCAGTTTCTGGCCAAAGAATGTGCACAATACTGATTAACCGCTTAGAGGACTAAGCCTGCCCAGTAAACGTGTGGTTAGGTAAACTGACCACGCTCGACATGACCCCATTGGGTTGACTGGGCCGTAAAACCTCAACACAAACAATGCCGACTCATTTGGATGCGCCGTTCGACTGGAGACCAGGAGGTCGCGGGTTCAACCCCCGCCGAGGTTGGCAACATTCTTTCGTGGAGATTGATCGTGAAATATTTTCTACGGTCATTCTCTCCCTTCCGCTGATTCAAGAAGGGCAGTTGTCAGTTTCTGGTGAAAGAATGTGCACAGTACTGGTTAACCGCTTAAGAGGACTAAGCCTGCCCAGTAACGTGTGGTTAGGTAAATTGACTGCACTCGACATGACCCCATTGGGTTGACTGGGCCGTAAAACCTCAACACAAACAAATCAACACAAACAAAATGGAGAAATAAGAAAAATATTATGTGGATACCCCTTCTTATCTGTAGATATGCAGTGTAAATACACAGCTGTTTGGTGGAGGAATAAGAAATTTTTAATTTGAAGATATACCAGAGTGCGCAAAATATTTCTAAGTCTATCAGACACACATCAGACAAATGATAAAAATGGAAATTCTTAAAAATTTTGTCTGAAGAAGCAAATTTTTGTCGGACATGTTCTGCTGTTCTGTAAATTTTGGATAGACAAATATTTATGTAATTTTGATCCTGAAAAATCTCAGTGCAAATGATGAGGTCAATGGATCCTTCAGACCTGTGACAAGGGGCTTACTCACCCATAACAACTTGGCACCAGGTTTGAAGACAGAACTTGATCTGATGCAGTGCAGAAAAGTGACATAGCTCTATAGATTAGGCATTGTTGTGATGTTTTTTTTTTTTTTTTTTTTTTCAAATTTTCTTATTTTACATTATATTTTGGTGGTCATTAGAAGTATGTATTGTTCAGGGTTGGCACTATCATTCAGACAGTAAAATAATTACACCACTCTGAAATTACTTGTAATGATACTTTCATTGTTCTGGGACAGCAGATGTGATAATTTATGACAATTTTTACCAAAACTTATGATAGAACATTTTTAGTGTGGTCATATAATCAAATATCTTTAGATAGTTTCTGATAGTTATGGTTCTACTTTTAGTGGAATTTCTATAACATAAAGATTATGAATGGATAATAATGAAATGCTTTGTATAATGAAGTCTGGGTTCCCTCTGCATTTTTAAACTTTGGGTAATAGTGGTACACGATAAATTTTAGGCATAAAATACCTTCTGCAGAGGGTAAATGGGAATGTTGTGGAGTAGCATGCAGTCATGAGCTGAGTTCTGCCTTCGGCATTATTCAAACAGAGGACATCATAATCTGAAGATGGGAGCATTAAACACTCAGCTACATAGATGCTTCAGATATATCTTTTTTAAAACCATTTTATTCCTAATATTCACTAAGATGTATCAGAGCAAACTTCCAGCATTTTGGCCCTGTCATCGTTGACTCGGAGGGAAGTTGGTTCCTGCCAAGAAGCAAGTTCGGCGGCTGGGGCTTTTTTTTTTTATCATGTAACCCACTTTTCTTTCTCCGTCTACATAGGAGGTGGCTCAGAATGACTACTGTAATAACCCTAAGTATTGAGACACCTTATCTAAGGCTGACATAATTAATCGGATAATCAATTAATTGATCGATAAATTTTGCAAAAATGATTATCATTACTGATTTGCTGATAATCGATCATTTAATATCTGTGTTTTTTACTTTACCATATTTACCCTTAGTATTCAGGCACTTCAACTCCTTACCATATTTAATCTAAAATTTGAACAAGTACAGTTTACTACCCACTGTTGTGTCTAAAAAAGCTGGATGAGTGGCAAACAGTGTAGACCCTGATGAGATGTTGCCTTTGCGGCATCTCATCAGGGTCTACACTGTTTGCTCAGGCCTGTCTGACCAAATACATACAATAAAGTATAACAAATGGTAAGAGTCATGCTCAGACGGGTAAAATTGTGACCATATCTTCAGTGATTGCTAATCGATTATCGGTCACAATGGCAGGACTGATAATCGATTATCTTTTCAGTTCCGATTAGCCAGTCTTAATCTTATCTACTTACCATGCATGCTTGTCCATTCTACTAGTCAACTCTCGTTATCTGGAAGTCCAGGGGAATCTCTGAAATACTTAGAGATATCCATGTCTAGGCATATCAGATTTGCAGAATTGAGGAAAAAATAAATAAACAACCACATTTCACAAATGATTCTGTAATTTGACTCCTGAAATTTGAGTTATATTGAAAGATATATTGAAAATATTGTAGAAAAAAGGATTGATTGCTCCTTAGGAGCAAGTTCTCTTCTTTTCCACAATATTTTGTTACCTGTTGTTAGATTTTCATGTTTAAACGGGGACCAGATTTTCACTTCGAGATAAGCGAAGTCAAGAAAACGAGAGTTGTCTGTACCTTCTGGTCTGTCAAAAATATTGCTGTATGTATGGCAAACAGTTAAGGCTGGCACAGTTAATAGGATAATAGATTAATTGATCGATGAATTCCACAAAAATGATTATCGTTACAGATTTGCTGAAAATCAGTCATTTGATATCTGTGTCTGTTACATTACCATATTTCCTCATAGCATTCAGACACTTCAGCTCTGTTTGTCTGAAGGTTTTGAGTCTGACAAAATGCAAATGATGAGCTCAGTGGATCCTTCATACCTATGACAAGGGGCTTACTCACCCAGAATGTCTTGTCATTAGGGTTAAAGATACATTTAATCTGATGCTACTTAAGTGTTTGAAGACAAAACATCTAGTAAAACATGTTTAGACAAACATGTGTAAAAAATGCCTAGAACATGCCTATTACAGAGAGCTTTACCAATATGTAAGCCAACCTTGGGTGGCTCAGTTGAATGCGCATCTGACTGGTGATCAGGAGGTTGCGAGTTCGCAAACATAGCATTCATACACCTCAACTCCTTTCCATACTTTATCTAAAGTTTGAACAAGTACAATTTACTACCCAATGTTGTGTCTAAAATTAGCTGAATGAGTGGCAAACAGTGGCATCTCATCTAGGTCTACATTGTTTGCTCAGGCCTGTCTGGCATATGGTAAGAGTCATGCTCAGACAGACAGGTAAAATTATGACCTGATCTTTAGTGATTAAGAATCGATTATTGATCACAATGGTAGGACTGATAATGGATTATCTTTTCAGCTCTAATTAGCCAGCCCTACAAACAGTGTAGAACCCTGATCAGATGCCACATTCTGTGGCATCTGATCAGGGTCTACACTGTTTGCAAAGAACTGTTTGCAAGGATCTGTTCCAATACATAGGGTTATTACAGTATATTGTTGACAGGGCCAGTAAACCTCAAAACTTGTTTGTCTGAAGTGTTTGAGTCTAACAAAATGCAAATGATGAGCTCAATGGATCCTTCATACCTATGACAAGGGGCTTACTCACCCAGAATATCTTGTCACTAGGGTTGAAGATACATTTAATCTGATGCTACTTAAGTCTTTGAAGACAAAACATCTGGGCATTCGTCCAGGGGTTATCCTAGAGCTTTCAGAGAGGGAGAAGTTTTGCGACAATTTCAGGATTTCAGGGAAAAGTTTCGATCCAAATTTTAGATTTCCCTATACATTCTATACATTTTCACTTCTCCCTCAGCTCAAGATAGGGAGAAGTCAGCCAGCTTAGGGAGGCTTTTTTCTCCCAAATCGCCCTCTAGGATGACCCCTGTTGTCAGTTTCTGATGAAAAAATGTGCACAATACTGGTTAACCGCTTAGAGGACTAAGCCTGCCCAGTAAAAGTGTGGATAGGTAAATTGACCACGCTTGACATGACCCCATTGGGTTGAATGGGCTGTAAAACCTCAATACAAACAAACAAATTTACCAGCATGAAACTTAGTTAAGATTAGAAATAGATACCAGTACATATAAATCCATGTGATGTCATAAAACTCCAAACTCCCTCTCGGTCAGTCAAAAAAAAAAAAAAAAAAAAATAGGAGTAAAAAGTTAGAAAAACATAATTTCTATTTTAAATTCTACTGATACAGATTTTATGTACATGTATATGTGACTTATTACTTATTGAGTTTTGAAATAGAAAGTTTGTCAGTCAAATAGCCTCTTACACTGGTAATTTCATAAGATTATCTTGTATTGATTACATTGCCAATACATGCCACACCAAGTGACAAGATGTCTAAGCAGACATCAATACTGGGCCCCTTATGAATAAATTGGACAGAATAAAGTCTATATCAGTAGACAGCAAAGACCCAAACAGTTACCACGCTATGGGCAGATTCAGCAGACGACAAACATGATATTTTTTCTTATTTTCCTAGAAAATAGGATCTGACACTTCATGCCAATTGTCTCCTAGGGAGACAATTGGCATGAAGTGTCAAATGCTATTTTCCATGAAAAATAAGAAAAATATTTCAAAATGTTGTCTGCTAAAATTTTTACCCAGCATGCAAAGTGCTAATGAGATGTACAGAGGTATGAGCTGCAACGAGAAAGTGGTGTACCTTCTGACAGGTGCACCCAACGATGACGCAGTCAGGTCAGAATATTTGTTGTCTGCATCATGACTCTTTGCATCCTTGGTTAACCAAAATGCACCCAGAAGATTCTGATCAGACTGCGTGAATACACAGGCTGATCTAAATCTTCGCTAGATGCACATAACATAACTCCAGATAAGGTGCTTTTTTCAACCCAAAAGTACTGACATTGTTCTTATTTCTCCATGAAAACATATATTGTGGTGCTCATTAGAAGCGTCTCATCGAGGCGCTTCTAATGAGTACCCACAACATAGGTTTTCGTGGAGAAATAAAATATTATGTAACTGCCCCCACTTATCTGGAGCTAAAACAATGTACTCACTAAAAGCAGCTAAAGTAGGTGCTTCTAATGAGACTAAATGAGTAGCCACAACTTATGTTTTGCACACTTTGTTAAAAAATGTCAGCATCAGATACTCTTCCTAAACAAGCTGTCTTGTCAGGATATTCCTTGTACATATTGTATGTAAAGCTGTTGATATTTCTGTGTTGTAGGAAACTCGGTATCAGTTATTGGTGCTACGGCCTGGACAGAGGGCATCCTGGATTGGCTATGCCATGGCATTTCACTTGTTGAAGGATTATGATATGGCACTGAAGATCTTGGAAGAGTTCAGAAAAACACAGATGGTAATTAGTTTAGCTCAAATGAGAACAGATTCTTGACACAGCCTGTCTTCTGACATCTGCAAAGTGTGCTCATGTGTAGTAAGGGCTGGCTGATCGAAGCCAAAAATACCAATCAATTATCGGTCCTTTCACATTGATGTATAATAGATTAGTTAATCGCTCAGAATTGGAAGAAAATCTGTGTATATTCTGCTTGCTGACAGACTATGATTATCTCTTTGCTATAAAATGCATGGTCATGCATAAATCAATATTTATTTTGTAGTCAATATCTATTGTTGAATCACTTGTCTATGCTCAGAGCATGCCTGCAGCCTCTCTCAAACAGTAGATAATTGACTTGCTAATTGGCAGTATTTGAAAATTAAGGCAAGTCAGATATTTTGATTCGTATAGAGAACACAAAAATACATGACACGAACAGGAAGGTATTGAAGGGAGAATCATAGTATATCGTCAAGACATCGGGACATGCCTATTTACTGGTATAAATAAAAGAAAATAATTTGCCAACCTGGGCCCAGTTGTTCAAAACTAACGATGTCGTTAGTTAACGATTCGTTAAAATTTTAATTGAGTGATACGCAAATATGCTGAAATTTTTTGCTGAAAAAATGTGAGTAGCTTTTGCAATGCAAAAGCTACTCACATTTTTTCAGCAAAAAATATCAAAATAATGTATATTGAATCTGCTAAAACAGTTAACGAAATGACCCTTAACAAGCTCGTTAAGCTAACGACGCTTTGAACAACTGGGCCCTGATTATTAAAGGATAATTTGGAAGTATGTGAGGACTCAGAATTGCCCAAGTGTTTGCAACAATATAGTAGTCTGACTCTGACATACGATCACTATGCGTTTGCGAAATGAACGTTTGTAAATTCATTTCAAAATTTATACCCGACTTGTGAATACTCTTTAGCATAGGTATTTCCGGTTAAAATTAAACTGCACAAATGACTGAAAAAAAAAAAAAAAACGCAAAGAAAAGTAGGTTTTGGTTTGTTTATTTTTGAATGAATAAAATGACAGAACATTTGCATACGGTAATTGATAAAAAACCCCAATTGATAATTGTTTTCCTGCTGTTTATTGACTAATTAACCAACATATTGATTAATCGAGCCAGCCCTATGTGTAGTGTGTCAGAGTGTTCAGAAATTTACTTTATAAAATCTGTCAGGTTCACATGGTCACAGGCAGTTTATGTTTGCATGGAGGCAGGTTTTGTTATAATGCAGCTAAATCATGTTACAGTGCTTGGGATTAGGGTGTTTTTTTGTTGTTTTTTTTCAACCAAAAAGTTTTGATATTATTCCTATTTCTCCTCAAAAACATGTTGTGGGTACTCAGAGTATATTGTTGACAGGGCCAGTAAACATCAAAACTTCTGTTTGTCTGAAGGGTTTGAGTCTGTCAAAATGCAAATGATGAGCTCAATGGATCCTTCATACCTATGGCAAGGGGCTTACTCACCCAGAATGTCTTGTCACTAGGGTTGAAGATACATTTAATCTGATGCTACTTAAGTCTTTGAAGAGTACCCACAACAAATGTTTCCATGGCAAGAAAAAAAAAAAAGAAAAAAAAAATTTTGATAACCCTCTTATCTGGAGCTGTGAGATCTGAAATAAAAAAAGGGATGTGCATATAAATGTTTCCACATGAAATGTATGCTGTATGTCCTTAATATCATGAAAGACGCAGGGGGTGGTTGGGTGGTGCGAAGGTGTCGTGTATCTTACGTCACCAGGGGGTACAATGGATATTGGCTTACAGTTGGGCAAGGCCTGCTATATTTGTAGCAGGTAAGGGTAGAGGGGGAATGTTTTTATTTCTTCTGTTTCTTCACTTTCATTCTTGTTCCTCTTTCTTCCCTGTCCCTCTCTTTCATCTCTTCTACTATCTCTTTCTCCCTTTCTCTGGGAGACGACACAAAATGACCTACAAGGGTTGACATGTCTTTAAACCCCAACACAATCAATCAAAATCATGAAAGATGGTGATGGACACGAGTACAATTTTAGAAGTTCCATCAGCTTTGTTTGCTGTACATGGCTTTTAAGATATATTAATTTTGTTCTATTATTCACATGAAGATATTTCAGTGTTAGTTTCAAATGTAATTATAAAGTAATCACAAAGTTGTCATGATTACAGGCCATTTTGCAATGTAATCAATTACATTACGATTACTTGTAATCATGAAAATTCAAGATTACTGATTACTTTGCGATTACTCAGAAAATGTAATTGATTACAAGTAATCATGGTTACAGATTACAGTTACCCCAGGTCTGGTACATGCTACCATAATTGCTTCATTAAAGTATTCTGAGAGACATGCCTGTGAATACTTTCACCTGGAGTCAAAATACTTCTAACAGAGCAGTTTGATCAGGGTCTGCATTATCTGTCATTTTGCCAGCATTTTTAACCCTTAAAGTGCCAAGAAAACCTGCATCTGAAAATGTCATCTGTTTGTGTCGTCTGCTGAATATTCTTGCAAACTTTTCAAACCTACTTTTGCATACGGTCAAACAGTGTGGACACAGATCAGACTGCTCTTAAAGGAGCAGTCTGATCTGGGTCCACACTGTGTGCCGAAATGACTTTTAAAGTAACTGGCAGAAGACAAAGCAGATGACAGTAGTTGTGATTGGCACTTTAAGGGTTAAATGCTTCACCAGGTAATTAAATGAAATGGATCTGCTCATAGTTTGCTGAGTTATAGATAAGGTGCTTTTTTTTTTCAAACAAAAAATCGATATTTTTCTTATTTCTTCACGACAACCTGTGGGTTCTCATTAGTACTGATGAGTACCAACAACATACATTTTCTTGGAGAAATAAGAAAACAATATCTGGTTACTCATCTTGTCAGGAGCTATGAACTAGTATTAGTAAACCATTGTTTTATGGTGTTCAGGGCCCCGTTGTTCAAAGCATCGTTAGCTATACAAGCTCGTTAGTGGTCAAAACTATTCTAGTAAGTGCAATATCTAATTCACAGGTATTTTTTGCTGCAAAAATGTGAGTAGCTTTTGCAAATGCAAAAGCTACTCACATTTTTTTCAGAAAAATATTACAGTATATGCCATATTTAATGATCAAAGTTTAAACAATATGTTAACTAACGACATCATTAATTTTGAACAACTGGGCCCATATATTTAGTGTAAATATAGTTTGTCATGATGATGATGATGAGTGGGTTTAACGATGTGTCAACCAGTGAGGGTCATTTGCATGAAAATGGTATATTAATCTGGGCCCAGTTGTTCAAAGCGTCGTTAGCTTAACGAGCTCGTTAAGGGTCATTTCGTTAACTGTTTTAGTGGATTCAATATACAATATTATGATATTTTTTGCTGAAAAAATGTGAGTAGCTTTTGCACTGCAAAAGCTACTCACATTTTTTCAGCAAAAAAATTCAGCATATTTGCATATCACTTAATGTAAATTTTAACGAATCGTTAACTAACGATGTCGTTAGCTTTGAACAACTGGGCCCTGGTTCAGTAGTGAAACTGTGATAATAATGAGCTTGGTATGCATGACAGTTAAAACTGGAGGAACAGTATGACATGAACATTAAAGAGCTGTAATTCTAGATTTATTTCAGCCCAAGGCTAAAGATTATGAACATAGCGAATTACTGATGTATCAGAACATGATCCTTCGAGAAGCGGGGATGACAGTAGAAGCATTGAAACATTTAGACAAATATGAAGAACAGATTGTGGACAAGCTAGCGTTACAAGAAACAAGAGGTAATTCAGTTATGGCTTCTTTTTATTATATGAAACAGATGACTTAGCAAGAACGCAGGCCTGTGGCATAGCAACAGGTAAGGCGCTTTTTTCATCCGAAAAATGCTGATATCTTTCTTATTTCTCAATAAAAACATACGTTGTGGGTACTCATTAGAAGCGCCTCGGCGAGGCGCTTCTAATGAGTACCCACAACATATGTATTTGTTGAGAAATAAGAAAAATATTATGTGGATACCCCCTCTTATCTGTAGCTGTGCTGTGGAAATACCATGCTTGACTTGTCCAGCTTGTCCCATTTTCCTTAGGACAAGTGAGAAATTTCAATTTACTGGGACAAGGACTACATAATTCTAACTAGGAAGAGTATCCAGATTATGAGATATATATTTTTCTTGGTTCTCGAAAGAAAACATATCTGAGTACTCATTAGAAGTGCCTCACCAAGGAGGTTCTAATAAGTACACACAACGTATTTTCTTCGAGTATTAGAAAAATGTCAATTCTCGGGCAAGTTAATCATGGTTGGACAAGTGGATTTTGATCATTTATTGGACGGTGGACAAGCAACAAAATTTGATAATTTCACAACCCTGAAGAAAGCATGTTTTCCAGATAATATGAAAACAGCAGAGTCCCAGGTCTGCTTGTGCATTTGTATATAGTACAAGCCCTGTTCAGGCTTTGAGGGTGGACCGAAAGAATTGTCCTTTTTGACTGGCAGAGATACATCATTGAAACAAGCTTTACCACTGATTAGATCTTGGTGACCTTGACATCCTTTTCAAGGTTTGGTCAGCACGGGACAAATAGTGTTGAATATATGTGGTAGAGAATACATCTTTTTTTGTCCCCCCCCCCCCCCCCCCCCCCCTCCTCCGAGTATTTCTGATGCATATTTTAGTACCTGCAGGTGACTTTACATTGTGTGGGGACCTGCTTAATTTCAGTCTTTCCATCATGTTAAATACTGAATTTATTGTCGAGGGAATACAAACAACCCTTAAAGCGTCAAGCAAAATTAGCAGCCGACAACATTAAATTTTTTTTAATTTTTAGAGAAAATAATTCTTGACAGTTCAGCAGACAATTCACATGAAATGTCAGCCTTATTTTCTTAAAAAAAAAAAAAAATTAATAAATAAATAAAAATGTTGTCTGCTACAGTTGTGATTGGCGCTTTAAGGGTTAACAGTATTCTTAGATCTAAAGAAAAGTGCCATCATTCCTAACCAAAACCTATTACCTAGAATATTGTTTTTGGATGACAAGGAGAGTGTACCATAATAACCCTAAGTATTGGGACAGATTGGCCTTTGCAAAACTCTAGACCCAGATCAGGGTCTACTAGTGATGGGTCGATGATCGAAAGAACTCGAAATCGATCGATTTCTCCCACATTTCAAGCGCTCGAGCTGAATCCTAAATTTTCGATTAATCGAAATACGAAAAGTGCCGAAAATAGCCCAAGTTACTTTCACTTTTGTTTTCCGAGATACGATGACGCAATTTGAAACGAGAGTTACGTATCAATTTTTTTTGCATTACCAGCTAAATTTTATCACAGTGATGATAAGAATAATAAATAAAATGTTTTTTTAGTTGTCTCAGCGGTGTTTTACTGTTTAAAACATTTATGCGGATGATTAAAATCCTTCGAATGTCAGGTAAGCTTTTCTTGTCTTCTTCAAAATGATGGACAGACAGCTGTGGATATCCGGTTCGAAAAACCAGATCAGGAGTTTGGAAGTACTTCGGCTTCCGTAAAATCGGTGAAGGGCCCCCACACCTACAAAAGATAATCTAGACATGTCAAAGGCGATCTGCCGCATTTGCAGAAAGGAGTATGCATATAAAGGTTGGCAATCGCCACTTTTTTCATGATAAGATGTAGCTTTTCATAAAACGGGAAACTGGGAAACAATATAATATCTGCGAGGTATAAGCAATCCAAGTTTTTCATGCAAGTGATTAGAGATTTCTATACAGTATGACTATAAAATATTTATGTCACTTATAAATTCTTTTTTCTGGAAGGAGTGGAAGGTCAAGAATGCACACCACATCCAAATAATACCCAAAAGAAAGGCTATTCCCTCTGTCTTTATAGTTATGATTTAAAAATATTGAGTAGATCTAAAGATCAAAAACTTCACAGAACATCTTATCTATCTATCAGTCTGTCTGTCTGTCTGTCTGTCTGTCTATCTATCTATCTATCTATCTATCTATCTATCTATCTATCTGTCTGTCTGTCTGTCTGTCTGTCTGTCTGTGTCTGTGTCTGTCTATCTATCTATCTATCTATCTATCTATCTATCTATCTATCTATCTATCTCTATCTATCTATCTATCTATCTATCTATCTATCTATCTATCTATCTATCTATCTATCTATCGCCAAGCAGGATAGCGCAGTCGGTAATAACTTTGACACATGTACATGTATAAAGGTAAAGACTTAAGGCTGTAAAGCTGTAAAATGTTATATATACACAATGTTCATCATCCGATTTCGATACGATTATTAGTCACTTGCTATGAACTGATCATCGATTATGAAAATCCAACCGATTCCCATCACTAGGGTCTACACTGTTTGCCATACATACAGTGCTCAATATTTTACACACATCAAGAGGTAGTAGAGTGGATAGAATGGACTATTTCAAATTTTAGGACAAGTAGGGTGAGTAGATAAGGTGTCCTGATACTTAGGGTTGTAACGGTATTTCATTTTCAGGAGAAATACTGCTGAAATTAGATAGGCGGGAAGAGGCGGCTACAGTGTATTTAGATCTGATAAACAGAAATCCAGAAAACTGGGCATACTACAAAGGTTTGGAAGACTCCATCAGACCAGGTAAGTCAACATTTTAAGTATGATGAATGTCCGAAACTTTTTATGCCCCGCTACAAAAATTGGCGAGGGCATTATGTTATACCATCTGAAATTTTGAGCATCCGTCCGTCAGTCAGCACTTCCATCATTCATGTCCGCTCCATAACTCTGATACCATTCGAGATATTTTGACGAAACTTCACACAAATGTAAAGCACTATGAGACGACATGCAGAACAGATGAACCGTAACTCTGGTTTGCTTACTTTTGGAGTTATTGCCCTTTGAACAATGAACATAGCCATTTCTATCATTTCTCCGCTCTGTAAGTTGAAAACCGTTCGAGATATTTTATTAAATGTGCTATTGTGATCACTTGCTGTCCGCCGTCCACACATTTGAACCTTTTTTCCTTTGTAACCCCTAGGCCAATTTTATTCAAATTTCATGTGGAACCACCTATTAAAGGGGAATTGAAAATTTGTACATATTGTCAAGGTCCTTTTATTAAGATGGCAGCCATGCCTTTGTATGGTAAAAACACTTAAAAATCTTCTTCTTCAGAACCAAGAAAGTTTTTAGGCTGCATCTTAGTTTATAGCATCGGGGACTCAAGGTCTACCAAGTTTGTTCAAATGATGATCGTAGGTTGACCTTTGATGTTTTTACAGCAAGGTCAGTTTTGCATCTCCATACATTTGTAAGGTGAAAATGTTGAAAAATCATTTTCTCAAAATGTATTTAAGACTTGTAGCTGAAACTTACAATGTATGATTAAAGTAGTAAATCTTAGTTATATGCCCAATTTTCACCAGATTTCACATGGGGCCCTTCTGTTGAAGGGGTATTGACAATTTGTTCAAATGGTTCTGCAATATTGAATAAGTGGGTCGCCATGCCCTAAAAAAACCCTCAAAACACACACTTAAAATCTTCTCCAGAACCAAGAAAGCTTTGAAGCCGAGTCTTGTAGCATCAAGGAATCAAGGTCAAGCAAGTTTGTTCAAATGGTGAGTCTAGGAGGCACTTCTAATGAGTACCCATAACATATATTTTATGGAGAAATAAGATAAAAATCAGTACTTTTTGGTCGAAAAATGCTCATTACCTGGAGCTATATACCCTACTGACCCAAATGATCTTCACTTTGTTGAAGCTGAACTCATTATCATAATCACTGAAGTAAAATAAGTCTTGATGTTTTTTGTTTTTTTTTTTGTTTTTTTTTTGTTTTGTTTTTTCCATTTCTCCATGGACAAGTACACTGTAGGTATGCATTGGAAAATGAGGCAATACCAGTGAGAAGGCACAAAACATTATTTATGCAAAGTATGTACAGGCACAATCACTGATAAAAAATATCTTCTAAATGCTGCTTTGTAAAATCATGTCTTCTATTACTAACAATGACTTTTAATACCAATTATGTCATGACAGATATAAGAGTGAGTAGAGCAAGGGCAGTTTGTTTATCACATCAGTTTCTCTCTAATTTCAGAGACAGAAGAGGCTCGGTGGAAATTATATACAGACACAGAGAAAATATTCCCTAGATCGTCAGCGCCAAAGAGAATTCCACTTACTTTCACAACTGGTAAGCAGTACTATACATTAGTCTGTGTTTTTGTAACAGCTCTGCATAAATGTAATATAAGTAAAGTGCCTTTTAGCTCTGCTGTCCGTCCGACTGGAGACCACGAGGTCGCGGGTTCAACCCCCGCCGAGGTCGGCAACATTCTTTCGTGGAGATTGATCATGAAATATTTTCTACGGTCATTCTCTCCCTTCCGCTGATTCAAGAAGGGCAGTTGTCAATTTCTGGCAAAAGAATGTGCACAATACTGGTTATCTGCTCAGAGGACTAAGCCTGCCCAGTAAACGCGTGGTTAGGTAAACTGACCGCGCTCGACATGACCCCATTGGGTTGACTGGGCCGTAAAACCTTAACACAAACAAAGCTCTGCTGCATGAATCTCAAGGAGTTGTTATACTCCTTTTCAGCACTGATGTTTGATGCATTAGCTGCAAATACAGTTGACTCGTTATCTCGAACTCGCTTATCTCGAACTCGCTTATCTCGAAGTGAAAATCTTGTCCCTGTCTAAATATGAAAATCTAACAACATGTAACAAAATATTGTGGAAAAGAGGAGAAATTGCTCCTGAGGAGCAATTTCTCTTCTTTTCCACAGTATTTTCAATATATCTCTAACTTCAAGAGTCCGATTACATATATATTTGTTAAATGTGGTTGTGCGAATTATTTTTTTCTCAATTCTGCAAATCTGATATGTCGAAGTACGGATATCTTGAAGTATTTCAGAGAGTCCCTTGGAATTCGAGATAACGGGAGTCGACTGTAATTATTAAGTTTTTCTGTTAAGTTTATCATCTGTTAAGGCAAATATGCTGTCGTGGCCTTTTTTTCAGCCAAAACAATTTTTTTATACCCTGCCACTGTGCCACATGATAGTGTCCTGTTAGCTTCCGTACACACCTGTCTCCTTCTGAAAATTGGTCAACTCAGGAAAGAATTTGCTCCCATAAGGAGAAGCCCGTCTGGGTGGCCGAGTTTTTTAGCACTCCTGACCTTGGATCACAAGGTCCTAGGTTTGAGTCTATGGGTATATGGCATTTCATTGCACAGAGCCTTTCATTATCATCCTCTCATTGTCTCGATAGGATGAAAATTATGTTGAAAGGGATGTAAAAAGAAAACACCAGGTCATCATCATCATCAAGCAGGGAACAAATTCTTTGCTTTTAGAATATACCTTTCAGAAGGGAGGTAAAACATTTTTATCAGGTTGCCTCCTCTGAAAGTGTATTCATTTTCGTTAATAAAATTTAACCTAAGTATTAAGACACCTGAACACCTTATCGTACTTGTCCGAAAATTTGAACAAGGTTGTTAAACTACCTGATGATGTGTCTACAAATGCTTGATAAAATGGTAAACAGTGTTCACCCTGATCAGGTATAGATAGTGGGTATCAGGTAAATATTTTTTTCTTATTTCTCCATCATTAAGGCGAGAAGAAGTGGTTCTTACTCGTCTACGTATAGGTCATACTAGACTCACACATTCTTATCTACTCAAACGAGAAGATCAGCCATTTTGTATCAGCTGTAATGAACCTTTTATGGTGAAACACTTTCTGATCGACTGCATTGAATTCTCTCATATGCGACGTCAATTCTTCCAAACAAATGACCTGAGATACTTATTTGAAAATGTACCAACTGATAACATACTTATGTTTTTAAAACACATCAATCTTTTTAACAAAGTATAACTGCTTTAATTTTTAAATTCGTTCTAGTTTTACATTTTATGCATTTATGACTTATTACCGGCACAGTGGCTCAGTGGTAGAGCGTCCGCTTTGTGACCGGGAGGTTGCGGGTTCGATCCCCGGCCGGGTCATACCAAAGACTTTAAAAATGGTACTAGCTGCTCTTTCGCTTGGCGCTCAGCATTAAGAAAGTAGAGCTAGAACTGGTCAGCTCAGTGTCAGTATAATGTGACTGGGTGGAATATCATGTCAAAGTGTCTGGGGCGTGATATTTCAGTGAGGCAGCACTCTAAAAGTGAGCATTGAGCTCCCTGCCACATCCAGACACCGTCGCGATATGACTGAAAAAGGTTGAAAGCGACGTTAAGCCCAAATTAAACAAACAAAATTTATGACTTATCATTATAATCATTCCATTACAGAACCATGTTAGTTCACCATTTTGACGCAAATGACCCTCACGAATGAACTCATCATCATCATTCTTATTTCTCCATGAAATCATATGTTGTGAGTACTCATTAGAAGGTGGGGGTGGTCGGGTGTGGTGAAGGTGTCTTGTATTTTGAGTCACCAGGGCGTCCAACTGAGATTGGCTTATAGTTTGGCAAGGCCTGCTATCCTTGTAGCAAGTAAGGGTAGAGGGGGAATGTTTTATTTCTTCTGATTCTTCACTTTCCTTCCTGTTTCTCTGTCTTCCTTTTCCCTCTCTTTCATCTCCTCTACTATCTCTTCTATTTCTTTTCTCCCTTTCTGTGGGAGACAACACAAAATGAAAATGACACACAAGGGTTGACGTGTCGTTAAGCTCCAACTCAACCAACTCATTAGAAATGTCTCGTTGTGGCACTTCTAATGAATACCCACAAAATATGTTTTTGTGAGAAATAAGAAAAGTATCAATACTTTTGGATTGAAAAACGCATCTTTTCAAGAGCTATGAACATTCATGGGAAACATTTTAATAGTGTAGGATACTTATACTTCTTATTCAAACAGTGTTTCTTTACATTTTCAGGTGATTTATTTCGACAACTGGCTGACAGATATCTTAGAGTAGCCTTTCAAAAAGGAGTACCACCATTGTTCATAACTTTGAAGTCCTTGTATTCAGATCCAAAGAAGGTATTCAGATTTATATAATACTCAGATTTCTTCTTGTAAAATATTGTTTACCCAAGTATCTTCTAGTAAAATATTTTAACTTTTACACTCTCTGGCCAGATGTCAAACTGGGGGATATTTTTTTTATTTTTCCAAGAAAACAGGCTTTGACAAGGAAACCTGGGCCCAGTTGTTCAAAGCGTCGTTAGCTTAACGAGCTCGTTAAGGGTCATTTCGTTAACTATTTTAGCAGATTCAATATACAATATTCTGATATTTTTTGCTGAAAAAATGTGAGTAGCTTTTGCACTGCAAAAGCTACTCACATTTTTTCAGCAAAAAATTTTAGCATATTTGCGTATCACTCGATGTAAATTTTAACGAATTGTTAACTAACAACGTCGTTAGCTTTGAACAACTGGGCCCAGTTTTCTAGGAAAAATAGGACATTTTTACCCAACATGCTAAGCATTAAAAAGAAAGAAGAAATGATGTAGAAAATAAGATAATTCTGATAGAACAATGGAAATTCGAATGTGAAGTTTGCAAGTTTATACTGTATCAGTACTTAAAATGTAATGTTGTGTGATTTTTTTTTGAGTTGTTTATATTTCAAACCATGCCAAAATAAGTGTAAAATAAGTGTAATTATGCCCTTAGGAAGGTTTTGTAGAGACTATACTATTTTGCCCAGCTACATCGTTGAGCATTCACCTTTAACCTTTGTCATGCTAAATAAATTAAGATGCCACACCCACTTGTAATTTTCAACCAATCAGATTACTTGATCCAAATGGTTGATATTAATTCACATACTTGATGGCAAACAGTGCAGATTCAGATAAGGATCTGGATCTGGATCTACACTATTTGCAAAGGCAGGGTATATCTGGGTTCAGCAGAACCAGGGTTAATTTCTGATACTTTGTCTGACAGCTTCCATCTGCTATTTTGATATTGGAGTTGGTGGTTTGGTCTGGAGGCTGATATTGGCCTTCTCTGTCAACGTAGGAGTCAGAATGCAAGATGATGTACGTTTAGACTTCGATCAGCCTGCACATCTGCGCAGTCTTATCAGATTATTTGGTGTTTGCATGAAGAAGCCATTGTTCCTTGGCTAACCATAAGGACTGATCAGACTGCCCAGATATGCAGGATGTTCTGATAGTTACTGGGCAGGTTACTGGGCACATATGTTGGAAGGCATGTTTTCTCAAGATGAGGCTCTTTTTAGCTAAGACCTCTTAAGGGCTTTTTCGGATGGTGATGGTACCATACGGTAAAGTTTTTCACTGGATTGGTATCATGGGACTGATGTTGTTGTTTGTCTTTTCAGGTTTGTGTTTTAGAAGAAATTGTCTTGGGTTATGCTGAAAATCTTCGAGAAAATGAAGTGTTCAGTAAATCTGGTAGGTAGCAGTATGTCAACCTTTACTACTCTCTAGGCTAATTAAGCAGACAATGTATTGATATTTTTCTTTCCCAGAAAACAGGATATGGCATTTCATACAAATTGTCTCCATTGGAGACTATTTGCATGTCATGTCAAAACCTGTTTTCTGGGAAAAATGAGAAAAATATTTCAATGTCATTTCCTGTGAATTTTACACGTCATGCATAGCTTTAAATATACTTTATGTATGTTTTTGTCATAATGACCTGTGATTTTTTTAGGCGTGCGTTCTGCGTCCTGTATGCATAATTTCGCCAGAGGACGCAAAAAATTAGCCTCGGCGAGTCCTGTTGACTCATGAAAAATCTCGAATGTACGTTTTGCTTCTGGAAGTCTACTTTCATTTTCGGAAAAAACGAATGCGCAAGCGGTGTTTCAGTACAGTATTCGGTAAAACCCAGTACTGAAAGGCGTTGTATCTCTATGGTACACAGATTTTACCTATACAGTTAAATAATCAATACCAAGTTGTCCAGTACCGGAGGAAACCTTAGCAGACACTAAAGTATTGGTTTTTAGTCTGTTGAGATCTTTTATCGTAACACCGTTCGACCTTGCAATTGTCAACAGGAAACAGTGATCGTTTTTTTTTTTTTTTTTTTTTTTTTTTTTGAAAGAAGAAAAAGATGCCTCCTAAAAAGATAATAAAACTAGACCCCAAACAGCAAACGCTGTTCAGTCTGCTAGGACAGCAAAGCAGACCGACACGGACAGCAAAGCCTCTCAGTCTCAGACTGCCGATGATGGCGATCTCGATAACGAAAACTCCCAGTCCCAAACTGAACCCACGTCTTTAGCAAGTTCAGATAAACCAAAGAAGCAGAGATGAGTGGACCAAATATTACAGCTGCTTATTTTCACAGATTATTCAATGTCAGCATACATCACCTCAAGATATTATAAGCCTTAATTGAGCGGTTCACCGCGAGATCGACCTTCAAAAGAAAGACAACTAGGAAAAAAAAACTGTTTGAAACAGACTATAGCTCGTCCTAGTTGTCCCCCCTACCAAGCGTCCTGTTTCTAGGTGACCAAGATCGGGTACCAGTCACGGACTGGCTCCCTTCCGTCCACGCCACCGTAAGCAACCAATCAGGACGCGCCAGGTATATTCCCGCCAAAGCACGCACCAAGCGTGTGGCACGCCTAACGCATGTGGTAGACATTGTTACTATAAAGGGTAGACGCAAGGTAGAAAACATCACTATTTTTTGGTCGCTTGCGAGGTCAGCACCTTCTGTATAGATTACGACGTTTGGATTTGGAAAGAAGTATATTTCGCTAGAACAGATAAGTCTGTATCTTTATTTTCACTAAAGCTTTTCTTTGTAGCCCATATCAGTAGTAAGATGTTGTGCATTAATTGCAAGCAAACTAAACTTCCGGCAGACAGCCATGTTTTATGTTTTAGATGTTGCGGGTTTTCGCAACTATCTCCTTGTGCCAGGTCTGCCAATTGGGCTTCAGAGATCTGGGAAGAATTATCCCACTTCCCCTCTTATGTATCTTCTGGTCGGGGGCAGGCTCAGGGATTCCTTCTTGTACTCTGGTGAGTAATTTTCAATTGAACTCTGAGCCTGCTCCAGATTTGGAAAACAGACGTAGGGGACCCAAGGTCGCCGTTACTGTCACTAGTAATGAATGCTTGACTAGGGGGACCTCGCCCCGCCCCCAGCGATGCTTCCCGACGGAAGGCAAAGCAGGGGGCGCTGGCGAACCCCTGTTCCGGCGGAAATTCCGAACCTAGGTACCTGCCGGGTTATCGTACACCTTATAGGTATGTTAGCTCGGCGGCCTTTAATACGGCGGGCTGATTCCCAAGTAATGTAACTGTGCCTTCCTCTCAATTTTCTTGGCAGGAAGGCGCAGATCAGGGGGCCTTTTATTGGCCTTATTTTTATCCCTGGGGTTCATGGGATGGCTTTAGTGGGTATGGTTATTACCCCAACTTATATTTGCCCTGTCCCGAAGCCGTTCCTAGCTCGTCCAGTTCAATTACTAAGGCTGTTTCCCAGGAGAATGGTTCTCTCCCTTTAGTTGCTGGCATTAGTACCACACCAAATATCCAGGTAACAGGATCTGTTTCTCATACTTCTCCTGCGGTGAATTCATTTAGGAATCCAAAACCTATTCAAAGTGGTAAGGCCAAAGTATCTCTTTCCACTGTGCCTACTATTAGTAAGGCTTCTCAACATAATAATACTATAGCCATTCCGACTTGCTCGGGTATTATGTTTCAGGAAGGTTCATTTTCAGATTCTTTGATAGCGGAACCAGTTATTGGTACTACCAACTTGGGTAGAAGTAGAAATAGTAAGAATAGACTGGGTACCTATTCCACATCATCTGCTCTTCCTTCAGTCAGGGTAAGTCAGAATTTTAATGAAGCCTTCAGGCATTTGTATACGGAGGTACAGAATAGCAGCAGGGTTCCATTGGCTGACTATTCATCTGTAAGCGCACTGGGATCTGTAGAGGACGATGTCCCTATAGGTCCTAGTGTTTCTGCAGCCAGACCTTTTGTGGCTATTCCTGCTTTGAGCAGGGAAAGTTCTTTAGGTCTTACAGCTACGCCATTGAGGGTAACCAACCCCTCACGTAGCACCCCTGACATTGCCTCAGCCATATCCCAGGCAGTATTGAGGACTCTATCAGGGTTGGGCAACTTGGCTTCGTCAGTGGATCTCCCTTCTGTTGCTGAAGAAGGGGAGGGGCAAACTTTCACGGGTCAGTCTGGATCCACTGGCAATGGTCACGACCATGTTCGGACCATTAGCCAAGACCCCCGGGCTCCATATCATGGATGTGATTATGTCCCGGACCAGGCTCTGTCAGAGAGTTCATTAAGTTCTTCTCAAAAGAGCCAGTCTCATGAGCCTGCCACAAACTACCATGAGACACTGGAGGAAGTTTACTCCCTTTTGGGAGACCTTGCCCCAAGGCTGACCAAACTCAAGACAGCGCGCGAGTCCATTCCCTGCTTGAGTCTATTTTGGACCAGCCTACTTCCTCCAGGTCAACACTTCCAGAATCCTCAACAGTGAACCAGTTGATGGGGAAGCTGTTTGACAACACCGCAGAGGCTAGAAATAATCCAAATTGGTATGTACCTAAGAAAACAATTGATTACAATTGATTACTTTGCTCGACCACATTCTTACGCTTGTCATACGGAATTTTGGCCGAGTAAGATACCCACCCTTGATGCTGGCGCTGGCAGGCTAGGCATCTCAGTGGGCAGATTCGCCTCTTTACCAGTGGCTCATTTAGAGTACCTGGAGCGGTTAGCAAGGAGAGCGGTGGCCATCAGTTCACATTGTGATTTTTTTGGTTCGGCTGCATTTCAGGCCCTCTGCGCAGAGCATGTTGACCCGGATGTTCTGCATAGTCTACTTCTAGCAGTGAACCGCTCTGCTAAGCACATCATGGCCCTAGGCCTATCTGTGTCTGCTGTGCTGTTGCATCAGCGCCGTTACGCTGCTCTAAATACCTCTAATTTACTTTTATCTCATAACAAGGACAATCTTAGAGCAGCTCCTCTGAATTCTTCCTCTCTTTTTGGGTGTAAAGTAGAGGAAGTTTTCAGAGCAAATTTAGACGATAGACATCATTCACTCCTGAGAGCAAATTATTCAGGAGTATCGGCCAACAGAAAGAGACCTTCCTCCTCTACTTTTAATTCAAATCCAGCGAAGAAGTCTAGGTGGGAACCAAAAGCTAGCCGGGTTCCCACTTCCACTTCTTCTTCGTCTGCTGTCTCTTTCAAACGGTTTCGATCCACCAAGGGGGGCCGTGGTGGATCATCTTCTTTCAGGGGGGGCCCGCTAGGAGGAGTAAATGACATCATCAGGGCCCTTCCATCTGCACCTCGTCCTTCTCTTCCGGTGGGAGCTCGTTAAATTTTTGTGGAGGCTTGGTAAGCCATAACTCGGGATTCCTGGGCCCTTTCTATTCTCCGGAAGGGCTACAGGATTCCTTTTGCAAGGGAACCTCCATTATCTTTGTCTCCAATTCTGTTCCCTGTAGCTCAACAACATTTAAATCACTTGAGGGACGAGGTGCAGATTCTACTGGAAAAGAAGGCTGTAGAGATTGTGAGAGATACCACCTCTCTACAGCCGGATTTTCTTAGTGAAGAAGAAAACCGGCTGTTTTTTCGTCTCATTATAGACCTATCATCGCTCAACAAAATGATGAAGGTAGATTACTTTCAAATGGAAACTGCGGCCTCCATTCGGAGAGCTATTCCTCCAGGGGCTTGGGCGGTTTCTATAGACTTTATGGACGCATACCTCCATATTCCTATTCATCCAGCGTCTCGCAAGTACCTGAGATTTTCCCTAGAAGGCACTATATAACAATTTCGGGCGCTTCCATTCGAAATATCAACAGCGCTTTTCGTTTTTACAATCTTGATGGAGATTGTGGCGGGACATATTCGATCTCTAGGACCAAACATTCACCAATATTTCGACGATTGGCTTGTCCATCGTCTTTCGCAGGAGTCCCTACTGTCCGACCTTTCACTAGCTTGGGAAATCATTACAAGTCTGGGTCTAATACCAAATCCTCTGAAATCAGACCTAGTTCCATCTCAGGACTTCGTGTATGCAGGAATGAGGTTCCTGACTCACATTGGCATTGTCAGAGTTCCAGAAGAGAGTCATCAAAATTCTTGTCCTTCTACAGGTTCTACAGGTTCAATTCATTACCGCCCGAGAATTTTTGTCCATGTTGGGATCACTCAATGCTGCAGCAGATTTAGTTCAGTTGGGTCGCCTTCATACGAGACCTCTTCAGTTCCATCTTCTGGCCAACTGGAAACCTCACCGCGACAGTTTGGTCCAACCTATTCCAATATCCCATTCATGTCGTGTAGCAATCAAATGGTGGATGAATCCTTCCATTTATATGGCTGGAATTCCCCTTGTTATACCAGCCCCAGATTTCCATCTGTTTTCAGATGACAGCCATTCGGGCTGGGGCGCACATTTAGAACCCCTAGGTCTAGAGGTTCAGGGACTGTGGGATGTTGCTTCCCAAGACCTTCACATCAACAATTTGGAGTTACGAGCAGTTTTCCTAGCACTCCAACATTTTCAGTCACATTTACAGTTCTTGCGTGATGGTAGCATCAGACAATTCATCAGTAGTGGCTTACCTCAAGAAGCAAGGGGGGACCCACTCTCCATCTCTGTGCATGCTAGTATGGGAGCTTCTTTACTGGTGTCATCATAGGAATATTCACATTCAAGTCAGGCATATTCCAGGGAAATTGAATGTTTTGGCAGACAGCCTGTCTCGCCCAGACGAATTCTCCCCACCGAATGGTCTCTAGATCGGGAGATAGCTACCCAAATTTTCAGTCTTTGGGGTACTCCTCAGATAGATCTTTTCGCCACCAGATTAAACCATCTTCTGCCCCTGTTTGTTTCTCCAGTACCGGACCACAGGGCTTGTGCAGTGGATGCTGTGTCACTAGAATGGAAAAACCTATTCGCATACGCATTTCCTCCATTCAAACTTGTTCCCCTGGTTCTAAACAAGATGAGGGATTCCAACAGTCGGTTCATTCTCATAGCCCCGTGTTGGCCTCAGAGGAGCTGGTTTTCAGTCATTTTGAGTCTCATAATAGACTTTCCCAGGGAATTTCCGGTTCATCGGGGTTTGGTATCACAACATCAGGGAAAAGTACTCCATCAGAATCCAGCTATGTTGCATCTTCACGCTTGGAAGTTGTCAGGAGTCAAATCAGAGGTAGACACATTTCTGAATTCGCTACCCAGTGTATCTCTCAATCCCGCAGAGAGTCTACGCTCAAGGTCTACTCTGCGAGGTGGAAGATGTTCTCGGATTGGTATTTGCAAAGGGAAGTTAATCCTGTCGATCCCGCTTTAAATGATTTGGTAGATTTTTTATTGCTACCTTTTTAACACCCTGAAATTATCGGTAGCTTCTATTAAAGGCTACCGCTCCGCCATCTCAAATACACTGAATTTTTTCCAAATCAGCAGACTGTACGGCGGACCCAATCATTTCAGATCTTATTAAAGGTTTTGCCCTGAGAAAACCGGTTGCCAGATCTCTTACGCCCAAATGGAATTTGACTTGTGTTCTTTGGTCTCTTAATAAAGCTCCTATGAACCACTAAAGACTGCTGACATCAAATACATCACGCTTAAAGCAGTGTTTCTTCTTACATTTGCGGCTGCTAGAAGAAGTGAGATTCATGCTCTGTCAATTGAGGAAGGCTGTTTTAGGTATGACCGCAACTCTGATTCCATTACCCTCCTCTCACAACCTGGGTTTTTAGCAAAAAAAAAAAACCAACTTCCAGAGTCATTACCAGAACCTATTGTTATTCCAGGTCTTTCTCAGTTTTGTGGTTCTGATACAGATGTTAGACTTTTGTGTCCGGTCAGAGCTGTTAGAGCTTATTTGTCCAGAGTGAAAGCTAAGAGATCGGGAAGGAAGAGACTGTTTTTTTTACCACTGAATGGCTCTAAAGATATTTCACCTTCCACTATTTCTTGTTGGATCTGTGACGTTATCAAACTAGCTTATGCAGATTTATCATCTTCGGATCTGTCATTCATGAAAATCTCAGCTCATGAATTTAGAGCTTTGTCTTCGTCTTGGGCTTATTGGAATTCTGTCGCCCTTGAGGATGTGGTAAGGGCTGCATATTGGCGTACAAATAGTAACTTTTCTTCATTTTACTTTAGATATTTGGCCCCAATTAGGCAGGATACATCGTCATTGGGACCTCTCGTGGCTGCGCAGTCTATTACTGGCTGCCATCGTTCTGTATCTTAAGTCTCTTCACAGTATTTTAAGCCTGCTTGAATCCGGTGTGAAACTTTTCTTCAAAGGGTCTGTCTTATTCTTCTCCATCAACGGATATTGGCATTCGACCCGCAAGCATACCTACAATGCAAAAATATTCCCCTAAAAATACTATGAATTACCAGGGGACTGCTGAATTTCACCGGATTCCAGCATGGGTGAGTAGAGATTTATATTATTTTTATTATTACCTTCCCACCTATGCTTATTATTCAGGCTTATAATATCTTGAGGTGATGTATGCTGACATTGAAATGAAATTTTTAAAGTAAAATTAATTTCAATTAAAGCATACTCACCTCAAGATATTATCAAATGTCCCTCCTCCCACCCCGCTTTCATTGTTAAATTTTATTGCTCCCAAAAAATAGGGATGTTTTCTACCTTGCGTCTACCCTTTATAGTAACAATGTCTACCACATGCGTTAGGCGTGCCACACGCTTGGTGCGTGCTTTGGCAGGAATATACCTGGCGCGTCCTGATTGGTTGCTTACGGTGTCGTGGACGGAAGGGAGCCAGTCCGTGACTGGTACCCGATCTTGGTCACCTAGAAACAGGACGCTTGGTAGGGGGGGGGACAACTAGGAGGAGCTATAGTCTGTTTCAAACAATTTTTTTTTCCTAGTTGTCTTTCTTTTGAAGGTCGATCTCGCGGTGAACCGCTCAAATAAGGCTTATAATATCTTGAGGTGAGTATGCTTTAATTGAAATTAATTTTACTTTAAAAATTCCATTTTGTTTTACAGTCTAGTCAAAGCAGTAGACAAAAAAGTCTATGTTTTTAGTTTACAAATATTTATATGATTATCACAGTCTAGTCAAAGCAAAAGACAAAAAAGTCTCTGTGTGTATCACAGTCTAGTCAAAATAGACAAAATGTCTGTCCTTAATCATGATTTACAGGTATTTGATCATCTGTCACTATAACTGAAGTTTTATGAAAACATTTTCACAAGCCTGTGGGTGAAAACATTTTCTTGACACTTCAGTTTTAATAGACAGTGGTACTAAAGTTTCAAATTTCTCAGGAAGTTTTCTGGAAAGAATTAAAGTAACTCAGTCACCACTATTTACTTTTATTGCACATCCAATTAAAATACCAAGAAAGTAATTATAAAACACTGTTACACAAGTTTAAATGAAAAGTCCAGCACGCAACAAAATATTTCACCATGAGTCCCCGGCTGGATGCATATGCATTACTTCTGGACCTAGCGAGTCCCAGGATCCATTAAGGCAAAATTGTAAAAAAAATCACTGAATGACAGTCTCGATCAAAGAAACCTCTTGTGCTTTGAGGGGATGCATAATTTTTCTTTTGTTTTAAAAAAATCGAAGACGCTTGTTCATTTATATTAGAAGAACTGAAATAGGATTTTTATAGAGCGTAAATGCTTCTGGGTAAATTATTCAGCGTAAATAAGTATTTCCAGAACAAAGGATTTTGACACATGTTTATGTACATTTTACCTGAAATAAAAGTCTGACAAAAATATTTTTTGATTTTCCTGCTATTAAAGGTTGTTGGTCGAATGGCATTGATATTAAGATTTTAGCTCTTGATAAAATGTTTTTTCCAGTTCAAAAGTATTGATGTTTTTCTTATTTCTCCATGAAAACATGTGGGTACTCGCTGCAGTGAGGCACTTCTAATGAGTATCCACAACATATGTTTTAGTGGAGAAATAAGAAAAAATATTTATCTGATACCCACTCTTATCTAGACCTATGTGTTCATAATTACTTAAAAAAGCTTATATAGTAATGATGTTAGAACTTCCTTTGCTAACAGCAGTTAACCAGGCAGTGTCTACATAACTGAAATGTTGGAAGAATTATATCAGCCTGTGCTGATGTTTATCAGTAGATTCTACATAATTCCATAAATTGACAAGGCAGGGATCAATTTTAGCACTTGCTAACTTGCTAAATGCTGGTTACAGTTTCTGGCGAAAGACTGCACAATACTAGTTAACCGCTTAGAGGACTAAGCCTGCCCAGTAAACGTGTGGTTAGGTAAACTGACCGCGTTCGACATGACCCATTGGGTTGACTGGGCCGTAAAACCTCAACACAAACAAACATAAATGCTGGTTAATTTCCTCAAAAAGCAAGCTGCAATTTCCATCACTTGCTAATTCTAGCAAGTTGGAAAGATTCTCTTTAATTGGTAGAACCTGAGGCATTGTTGCTGAAGTTTTGCAATTTCTTTTCCAAAAGCAATGATGATATTTTTCTTATTTTTCCCAGAAGACAGGTTTCGACATTACATGCAAATTGTCTCCAGACAATTTGCATGTAATGTCAGAACCTGTTTTCTGGGAATTACGGAGACAATTTGCATGTAATGTCAAAACCTGTTTTCTGGGAAAAATAAGAAAACTACTCTAAAATATCTGCTGAAATTTTTACCCAGAGTGCTAAGCTTTAAAGCCACATTTAACAGTGTTTATAAGTGTGAAAAAGCAAGTTGGCTGAAAGGTTTAGCAAGTAAAAAATAATGCCACTTGCTAATTTTAGCAAGCTGTCAAAAAAAGTTAAATTTGAACCCTGCAAGGAAGGCCCTGATCAGACTGCATATGCGCAGGCTGATCTGTGCCTTGGTTTTCCAAATATGTTTCAAGGGTCTTTTCCCATGTTCAAGCTTACATTCTTTAGTGGAGATTGATCATGAAATATTTTCTATGATCATTCTCTCCCTTGAACTGATTGAAGAAGGGAAGCTGTCAGTTTCTGGCAAAAGAATGTACAAGTACTGGATAACAGCTTAGAGAACAAAGCCAGCCCAGGAAAAGTGTGATTAGCCAATCTTGTTGGCTCAGTTGGATGTTTGTCTGACTGGTGATCAGGAGGTTGTGGGTTTGAACCCCGCTGGGTTGGCAACATTCTTTAGTGGAGATTGATCATGAAATATTTTGTGGTCATTCTCTCCCTTCTGCTGATTCAAGAAGGGCAATTGTCAGTTTCTGGCGAAAGAATGTGCACAATACTGGTTAATGGCTTAGAGGATGTGTGGTTAGGTAAGCTGACCGTGCTCAACATGATCCCATTGGACTGTAAAACCTCAACACAAACAAAGTTGTGATTAGGTAAATTGACAGCTTGACATGACATTAATAGTGTTGACTGGGCCTTTAAAACTCTAAACCAACCAACAATGTTGAAGCTTATTTGAATTGTTCTGTTTTCAGATGATGGTGTCAAAGAACCTCCAACCACACTGTTGTGGGTGTACTACTTTCTTGCTCAACATTATGACTTTATTGGTGATACTTCTAAAGCCTTAGAATATGTTGATACTGCCATACAGCATACACCATTATTAATAGAACTTTATGTTCTTAAAGCTAAAATATATAAGGTAAGTTATAATGGACTTCGGGCCTTTGTAGAGCAGTGTATTTTCACGTGTGTTGCTCAGTGTGTGAGGAAGTGTCCAGTTGGGTGGAGGGTGTTGGTGGGGGATGGGTAGCAGTCCTGACTTTGGATCATGGGGTCCTGGGTGAATACCACTGGATGCGGAATTCATCGTATGACTATGGCTTTTTGTTGCACAGAGCCTTTCGTTATCATCTTTCATCATCTCAGTATGGCTTAAATAATGTTGAATGGGACTTAAAACATCAAATCATCATCATCATCATTCTCAGTGCGTGCGAAATGGGGTCTTTGAGCATACAGGAACAGAGCGACAGCCCCGTACAAATTAAACATCCTATCTATCTGATTGCCGGCCTCAGTGGCTCAGTTGATAACTTTGATCAAGAGGTTGCGGGTTCGACCCCAATCGGGTTAGCATTCTTTCGTGGAGATTGTTCATGAATTATTTTCTATGGTCATTCTCTCCCTCTAATTCAAGAAGAGCAGTTGCCAATTTCAGCTTAAAATGATAATGCACAATACTGGTTAACCGCTTAGAGGACTTAACCTGCCCAGTAAAAGTGTGTTTAGGTAAACCACACTCAACATGACCCCATTTGTTGACTGGGCCGTAAAACCTCAACACAAACTACCTGTCTGATTAGAATCATGGCTCTGATATTTACGTATTCTGCAATAGCCAGTGATTCTGTAGTGGACTGAAGGTCCTAATCAAGAGTATTTATTTGGGCAGGCTGAACTGACTCTTAGCCATTACATTGCTCCAGATAAGTTGCTTTTTTCAACTAAAAGTTATAAACCCTAGTCCTGCTGAATAAATTAAGATGCCATGCACTTTTCAAATTTTCAGCCAATCAGATTACTTGATCCAGATTGTTGATATAAATTCACATACTGAACTGCAAACAGTGCAGATCACTTCTTAGAAGCCAACTGATGTGGATCTACACTGTTTGCAATGGCAGGGCATGTCCAGGTTCAGTGGGACAAGGGTTAATATTTTTTTTATGTTTCCACGAAAATATATGTTGTGTGGTACTCATTAGAACTGAGAGGCTTCTAAGGAAGACGTACAATGTAGTGTTTTATTATTTGATAAAGTTGACATTTTATTCAAGCATGCGGGTGATATTGAAGAAGCTATGCGGTTGATGGATGAGGCCCAGTCCTTGGACACGGCTGATAGATACATCAATTCTAAATGTGCCAAGTATATGTTGAGAGCAAATCTCTTTCAAGAGGCGGGTGATATGTGTTCAAAATTTACACGGGTAAGTTTTCTGGTGCTAAAGAAATAGTATTTATTTGAACATTTCAACAATAAAAATCTAAAATCCGCCCTTTGGAAACAATGTACTCACAAAAGAATGAAAATTGGACATGGTTTAATTAAGTCTGTTTGGCTTTTAATGTATCAAAAAGTATTACAGAATGTTGCCTGAATATTTTACATAGCATGCTAATTGTTTAAAATTTAAAGTTGTGTGTTTTGGTCATTTTTATCGCACCTGCTTGTAGCAGGGTGCGATATAGGCGTCCGATTTTCTGTCCGTCCGTCCGTCCGTCCGTCAGTCCGTCCGTCCATCCGTCTGTCTGTCAACATTTATGTCGACGTTCGACATTTATGTCAAACTTAGTATTCTAATCAACTACAAGACTAAACAACCATCAAACCTTGCATGAAACATCTCCCTGATCTCCTGACTTTGCAACAAAGGCGTCTGCTTTTCCGTATGTCTGTCCATTCGTCCGTCCGTCTGTCAACATTTATGTCGAAGTTCGACATTTATGTCAAAGTTAGTATTTTAATCAACTACAAGACTAAACAACCATCAAACCTTGCATGAAACATCTCCCTGACCTCCCGACTTTGCGACATAGGTGCCAACTTTTCCATTCGTCTGTCTGTTCGTCTGTCCGTCTGTCCATCTCTTAACAGTTCTGTTATGTCGAAGTTCGACATTTATGTCAAAGTTAGTATTCTAATCAACTACAAGACTAAACAACCATCAAACCTTGTATGAAATATCTCCCTGACCTCCTGACTTTGCGACATAGGTGCCCGCTTTTCCATTCGTCTGTCCGTTCGTCCGTCCGTCTGTCTCTTAACAGTTCTGTTATGTCGAAGTTCGACATTTACGTCGAAGTTAGTATTCATATCAACTACAATTCTACAACAACCATCATACCTTGCATGACACATCTCCCTGACCTCCTGACTTAGCAGATATGTTGACCCAGTGACCTTGACCTATATTTTGCGCTCCATTGACTTTGACAGAATTTACGTTGACGTTCCAGATCTTCTCAACTATAAGGTGTACAACTATCAAACCTTGCATAGTGCTTCTCTTAGATGTACAGACTTGGCAGGTACCTTGGCCCAGTGACCTTGACCTATATTTTGCACTCCAGTGACTTAGACATATTTTGCGTCGATGTTCGATATCTCCTCAACTATAAGGCCTACAACCATCAAACCTTGCAAAGTGCTTCTCCTCAATGTACTGACTTAGCAGATACCTTGACCTGGTGACCTTGACCTATATTTTGGCTGCAGTGACTTTGACATAATTTACGTCAACGTTCCAGATCTCCTCAAGTGTAAGACCTCTAGCCACCAAACCTTGCATAGTGCTTCTCCTATATGTACTGACTTGGCAGGTATCTTGACCTGATGACCTTGACCTATATTTCGTGCTCCAGTGCCTTTTATACATTTTACGTCAACGTTCAATATCTCCTCAACTATAAGGCCTACAACCATCAAACCTTGCATAGTGCTTCTCCTCAATGTATGGACTCTGCAGGTACCTTGACTGGGTGACCTTGACCTATATTTCACGCTCCATTGACTTTTACACCATTTACGTCACCCTTCCATATGTCCTCAACTGTAAGGCCTTCAACCACCAAACCTTATATAGCACTTCTTCTCAATGTACTGACTCGACAGGTACCTTGACCTGGTGACCTTGACCTATATTGTGCACTCCAGTGACTTTGACACATTTTATATTGATGTTCGGTATCTCCTCAAATATAAGACCTACAACCACTAAACCTTGCATAGTGCTTCACCTCATTGCACTGGCTTGGCAGGTACCTTGACCCAGTGACCTTGACCTATATTTGACACATTTTATGTTGATATTTGATAACTCCTCAACTATAAGGCCTACAACCACCATACCTTGCATTGTGCTTCTCCTTGATGTACTGAATTAGCAGGTACCTTGACCCGTGACCTTGACCTATATTTCATGCTCCAGTGACTTTTACACATTTTACGTCAACGTTCCATTATCATTGGGCTGTATGATACGAAAAGTCAGTGCTGAAGATATAGCCATTAGAGGGAATGGGACTGGCCTGGAATATATCTGCCCCACTAGGCACTTTGTCTACATTTTTTTCAACCCAGTTTTCCAAGTAAGCACTGCTAAGAATGAAATAAACTTATTTAATAACCACATTCTGATTGTGGCTCCTGTGACTTTTGCGCCAGCAGGTGCGATGACGCCTTCCGCGGAATTCTTGTACATATATTAGATAAGCTGGTAAATGACAAAAGAACCAGAACTAGTCGAGTGTTTTCCCCATGATTGTGGAATGTTGATAAGTATTGCCAGTAAAGGTCACCTGTGATTTCCTTGTATTCTGTCCCCAACAGAACTAGTGAAATTTGCCAAAAACATATACTTCCATCATGCCCTAGTTATATCTAAATTAAAATCATTCCAGCTGACCATCTTGAAAGCTCAAAGATTGTCCATCACTGTCATTCAGTTTTGTTTATGCACTGTTGGGCACATTTACTATGGAAACATTGCTAGTGATTTCTTGTTATGTGTTACATGGTTGTAATCCTTTGACAAGTATACTTCCATAAAATGGATCATTAGTCGTCAGCAACCAAAGTATAAGTCATGTTTGTTTTTAAACAGAATTTCTTGATGAGAACAACAGTTGACAAGAGGAATGGATACAATTTCAGTGGGTAACTTCTCTCAAACCGTTTTTGTCTCCCTTCTGAAAAGGGGTCTTCTCTCAAACAAATTTGCTCCCTGGAAGGCTTGGTGTTCCAGAATGCAAAGAGGAAGTCACACAATTTGTATTCCTATAAAATCTGAAAGAAGGCACAATTACTGGTTAACTGCTTAGAGTCCTGACTAAGCCTGCACAGTAAAAGTGTGATTAGGTAAACTGTCCAGCTCGACATGACCCTAATGGGTTGACTGGTCCATAAAACCTCAATCTATCAATGTTACCTACAGCTTATCCAAGTACAGTTGACTCTCGTTATCAAGACCTCGCTTATCTCGAATAACCGCTTATCTCGAAGTGAAAATCTGGTCCCTGCCTATACATGAAAACCTAACAACAGATGGAAAATATTGTAGAAAAGAGGAGAAATTGCTCCTAAGGAGCAATTTCTCCTCTTTTCCACAATTTTTTCAATATATCTCTAACTTCAAAAGTCTAATTACCTATCAGTTTGTTAAATGTGGTTAATCAAATTATTTTTTCCTCAATTCTGCAAACCTGATATGTCGAACTACGGATATCTCGAAGTATTTCAGAGAGTCCCTTGGAATTCGAGATAACGAGAGTCGACTGTAGATTGTTGAAGAAGAATATGTGTATTACAGGAGGGTGTCTCAGCGGTAGATAATCTTAATGAGATGCAGTGTATGTGGTTCCAAGTGGAATGTGCAGCAGCGTATCAGAGACTAGGAAAATGGGGTGAAGCTCTCAAAAAATGTCACGAAATAGATAGGGTAAGTGGAATAAGTCATTTACTTATAACAAACAGTCTAGCCTCGATACATAGAACATCTTTGGCATCATGTAAATTTGTTCTAGAATATGTACTCAGTAGAAGTCTTGACAAGGCACTTCTAATTTATACCCACATTTTAAATGCCTTTTTGTCGCACCTGCGTTAGCACGCAGGTGCGATATAGGAGTGCCGTGACCCGTCCGTTCGTCTGTTTGTCCGTTCGTCAACAATTGACTTGTGAGCGCAACTCCTCCTACAGTTTTTGGCTTCACAGATGTTTTGGCCATAGGGTGTAGATGTGCATATTGTTTGCTCATAATTCTCAGATTTTTTTTTTTTTCAACTTTTTCCGCTTTGTTAACTTAGTCGTTTTTTACCTAAAACCCTTATAGTCAGTGGGTGTCTTGTGAGCGCAACTCCTCCTACAGTTTTTGACCAATCATTTTGCAACTTCACAGATGTTTTGGCCATGGTGTATAGATGTGCATATTGTTTGCTTATAATTCTCAGATTTTTTTTTCAACTTTTTCCGCTTTGTTAACTTAGTCAGTTTTTACCTAAAACCCTTATAGTCAGTGGGTGTCTCGTGAGCGCAACTCCTCCTACAGTTTTTGGCCAATCATTTTGAAACTTCACAGATGTTTTGGCCATGGTGTGTAGATGCGCATATTGTTTGCTCTTAATCCTCAGATTTTTTTTTCAACTTTTTCAACTTTGTTTAAAACTTAGTCAGTTTTTACCTAAAACCCTTATAGTCAGTGGGAGTCTCGTGAGCGCAACTCCTCCTGCAGTTTTAGGCCAATAGTTTTAAAACTTCACAGATGTTTTGGCCATGGTGTGTAGATGCGCATATTGTTTGCTCTTAATTCTCAGATTTTTTTTCAACTTTTTCAACTTTGTTTAAAACTTAGTCAGTTTTTACCTAAAACCCTTATAGTCAGTGGGAGTCTCGTGAGCGCAACTCCTCCTGCAGTTTTAGGCCAATAGTTTTGAAACTTCACAGATGATTAGGTCAGGGTCTGAAGATTTGCATATTATTTGCACATAAATCTCAGATTTTTTTTTTCAACTTTTTTCGCTTTGTTAACTTAGTCAGTTTTTGCCTAAAACCCTTATAGTCAGTGGGTGTTTCGTGAGCGCAACTCCTCCTGCAGTTTTAGGCTAATAGCTTTGAAACTTCACATATGATTAGGACATGGTCTGAAGATGTGCATATTTTTTGCACATAAATCTCAGATTCATTTCAGCAGAGTTAGGGGTCCTTGATTTATCCCCAAAATTGGTTTCCGCTCAATATCTTGTGAAAGAATTGATGGATTAGGATCATATTTTGCATATATTGTTGTTAACAATACCTAGCTTGGGATTTTGTCAATTTTCAGCTGAGTTACTGGCCTTGATTAATGGGCAAAAATGATATCTGCTCAATATCAATATCTTGTGAAATAATGGACAGGTTTAGATAAAATTTTGCAAGCCAATATTCCAAATTTTCTACTTTGTCCATTTTTTCTAACCGATCAATTTCTTGAATACTGCAAAATAGATTTTTTTTTCAATACAAATAGGAACTTGTATGACTTAATCCCCGCAGGTGCGACATCGCTTTCCGCGGATTTCTTGTTAAAAAAATGTTGTAGGTACTGTGTGAGTAATATACTTTTAATGTTCTAATGGGTTCCTACAACATGTATTTGTGGAAAAATATTAAAAATTATCCAAGAATTATCGCAGAATAAGTCTGCTAGCCTTGGTGGCTCAGTTGGATGCGCGTTTGACTAGAGATCAGGAGGTTGCGAGTTCGACCCCTGCTGGGTCGGCAACATTCTGTCGTTGAGATTTGATCTTGAAATATTTTCTACTGTCATTCTCTCCCTTCTGCTGATTCAGGAAGGACAGTTGTCAGTTTCTGGCAAAAGATGATTAATCCTGCCCAGTAAAAGTGTGGTTGGGTGAAATATCAAGCTCGACATGACCCTACTAGGTTGACTGGGCTGTAAAACCTAAATACAAACAAAAAGTTAGCAAGTCCTCTGAGAAAGAATCAGTTATACAGTTGAGACTTCATGCAGCTACAGTGACTTATTGTATAGCACTAGTTAAGGCACTTTTTTCAATCCAAAAGTATTGATATTTTTCTTATTTCTCTACAAAAACATATGTTGTGGGTATTCATTAGAAGCGCCTCGACGAGGCACTTCTAATGAGTACCCACAACATATGTTTTCGTGGAGAAATAAGAAACATATTTACTGGATACCCTCCCTTATCTAGACCTATGTTAGTGTAGATAAGTTTGGTGATGTAAACTTACTATTCGAGGATTAATTTTCTGTGTGTTTCTTAAAAAGTTACACAGAATTATTATTAAGAGGTATCTACAGTCTTGGGAGTATTAATACGCAAATTTTTATTTCTTACAGAACAACTCGCCCTGTACTCAAGTACAGGAGATAAAAAGGTCATTTTGGCCTTTTTATCTCCTGTACAAATGTACCTGGCGAGTTGATGCACTATCTCTAGAGCTGGCATCCATTTTAGCATCCACAAACGTTCAAGTTTTTAAACCATTTGTGCCGAATGGATTTTTCTTTCTTTACTCTTTGGACTGGTCCATTTCCCAAATAAGGGGTATCTGGTAGGTTTTACTATTACCATGTTTCATAGAGAATTCTGAACTTAATGCAAACTGTAAACCCTTATCAGATGACGCATTGTGCTGCGTCTGATCTGGGTCTACACTGTTTGCCAATGTCCCTTTTATGGGATGCTAGGCATAAATGGGTTAAGAGCACTTCCCTGTAGCTTTCAAAAAATTCCTGATCCTGGAAATGGCATCTCTCAGATTTTCATGAAATTAAGTCCCTTTATCTTATTTGATAACAATACAACAAAGATAATATTTTTGTGAGCTATTCATTCCTGTTGCCATGACAAGCAAAATAAAAGAAAAAATCACTTAGGTTTCATATAATACCTGAACATGGTATTTTTTGACCCAAAGATTCTCACATTTTGTAAGTAAATATGCCAGTACATAGAAAGGGAAGGATACTTCAGATTGCTTTGCAGATTTTTTTAAAGTCATGAGGTATCATGATCTCTAGTTGCATGTTTTATTTTCTGTTTTAGCATTTTACAGAAATTATAGAAGATCAGTTTGATTTCCACACTTACTGTATGAGAAAAATGACTTTACGGTCATACGTTGGGTTGTTACGTCTAGAAGATGTATTGCGAAGACATCCTTTCTATTTCAAAGCAGCGAAAATTGCAATAGAGGTTTGTATATTTAACCTTTACCACTCTCTGAGCTAATTGAGCAGATGACAAAACAAATTGATGATATTTTTCTTATCTTGCCCAGAAAACAGGTTTTGACATTTCATGCAAATTGTCTCCAGTGGAGACAGTTTGCATGAACTATCAAATCCTGGTTTCTGGGAAAAATAAGAAACATATTTAAAAATGTTGTATGTTAAATTTTTTACCGAGACTGCTAAGCGTTTCAGCTTTCTCTGTGGCTCTCTATAAGATGATAATCTTGAGAAAAGTAATTGATTTGATGAGAGCTTAGGATTGTTTATGCACTAAAACCTTAAATTGTAAAATTTATTAGGGTAATTCTACAAGGTACCCACAAGGCATGCTTTTGGTGGAAAAAAAAAAAAAAAATATCAAAAACTATCACATGAATTACTCATTTTATCTGGACCCTTGTAAGGAGACCAGTATTTTCTGACATTCTCGGTTGGATGCACATCTGACTGGTGATCAGGACGTTGCAGGTTCGACCCCACCCCCCACTGGTTTGGCAACATTCTTTTGTGGTTATTGATCATGAAATATTTTCTGCAGACATTCTCACACAATGCTGATTCAAGAAGGGCAGTTGTCAGTTTCTGGTGAAAGAATGTGCACAATACTGGTTAACCGCTAATAGAGGATTAATTATAAGCCTGCCCAGTAAAAGTGTAGTTAGGTAAATTGACCATGCTCAACATGACCCCATTGGATTAACTCAACACAAACAAAATGTTCTGGTATTAAAGGGAAATAAAGACAAAGCACTCACTGACCTGATCCATGTCTGAGCAAAATGTCTACTGGATGGTCATTTTCACTATTAAAACCACACAGTCATTGGCAAATACTTCTTAGGAAGGCAGATCTAAGTAGATCTGATAGCAGTTATATTATTTTTGTGAAACATGGCTTGACCTATCCATTATGCCCCCATCCCCTTGACCTACTTTTTGGAACACTGAGGCCTCGAGGTGAATGTAACTTCATACACATATCCGCCATGACAGACCCTGCCCATTGCCATCGACCATTTTAGACCTTGACCTACTTTTCATGTTTGGCTGAACAATGTTTAGTCTGGGCATTTTGCTCTGTTTTGTGAACATCCAGCCCTGTAGGCCAATGAAACTTTACACACATCCACCATGATGCACCCTGCCCAGTGCTGAAGACTGTTATTGACCTTGACTTCTTTTTCTCGCTTGGCTGAAAAATGTTTAGCTGTGGGTATAGCTCCATTTCTCGAACACTATCTGTAGTTGCAACATAGCCATTGGGCGAATTTCTTATCGTGAATTGTCAAACACTATTTTCTGGAAAAAGTAAGTAAATTGTCTGCTAATATCTAAAGTCAGCATAATAAGGGTTCAAATGCTATTTCTGATTTTCAGATCTACCTACATTTACATGACCATCCGTTGACGGATAGTGATGAAGACAACTTGCAGGATACAGGTAAAAAAATGCTCATTGAACAAATATACCAATTTACCTCATGTATTTGGGCTGGCCTCAGCGGCTCAGTTGGATGCGCATCTGACTGGTGATCAGGAAGCTGTGGGTTGGATCCCCACTGGGTCGGCAACATTCTTTCGTGGAGATTTGATCATGAAATATTTTCTACCCAGTAAAAGTGTGGTTAGGTAAACTGACCACGCTCGACATGACTCCATTGGGTTGACTGGGCCCTAAAACCTCAACACAAACAAAAAACCTTATGTATTTGGACTGACTGACTGCAAACGGTAGAGATCAAATGTCACATAATGACTTTCTCGATCAGGAACAACACTGTTTGCCACTCATCCAGGAGATTTTAGATGCATCAGCAGGATGGAAAATAGGTTTGTTGCAATTTTAGGACAAATATAGAATTAAGCTGTCCAAATACAATAGGGTAAAAATACCATACTATATAGGATTGTGGAATTACCAAATTTTTTACTTGTCCATGGATAAGTAATTGGTCAGAATCTACTGGTCCAACCAAGCTTTACTTGCCCGAAAATTGAGTTTTCTGAATTTTCAAAGAAAACATATGTTGTGGGTACTCATTAAGGCACTTCTAATGAGTACCCACTACATATGTTTTCTTTGAGATATAAGAAAAATATATACGGTACATAATCTGGATATTCTTCTTATCTAGAGGTATGAAGTCCTTATCCCAGGACAAGTAAATAGAAATGTCTTACTTATCCTGAGGGAAATGTGACAAGCTGGACAATTCGGGCATGGTATTTCCACAGCCCTGGTACTATAGAAATGTAGCCATGTAGAGAAAATAAGAACACAGATGAGTTGGTGCATTTGCTTGATGTTCTTTTAGAGAAATTGCGAACAGTCTGGATTATGTGTACTTAGTATAAGTACGCCAGGTGAAAATATGCCAGGAGAAAAGTTCCTCGGGGCGTATATGAATAGTAAAAATCCAGATCAGCTGGCAAACCTGCATAGTTTGATAAGGATCCTTGCTAAATATTTAAAAGTAAATTCAATAGTATCCCCTTGGGAGCAAATTCCTTCCTTTTAGAGTAGACCCTTTTCAGACGGGAGACAGTAAGCTCTCAAAAAGTATTCCTAGAATGTGCATCCTTTTCTCTTAACCCTTCCAGCTGGGCAGACCCAAACAGACACCTGTGCAAATAGTGTAGATCCAGATGAGATGGCTCGTAACGAGCCATCTCATTAGGATATACACTGTTTGCTATTCTGTTTATGATTTTAGACTGAAATTCCTTTTTTGCATCAGTGGACATGTCTAAATTCAAGGTTGGAAGAGTCCATTTCAGAAGAGTCCACTTCAGAAACTAAGGGATGAAAGAAACAATTTCTTATTGAGAGGTAACTCTTCATATAGAGCTAGGGCTGAATTCTTGTTCTGTTGTAGAAAACTTGTCTCCCAGTGAATTGAAGAAATTAAAGAACAAACGGAGGAAAGCACAGAAGAAGTTGGAGAAAGAAAAGGAGAAACAGAAACAAGAACAAGAGAAGAAAGAACACACGGGAGGGAAGAAACCACAGGAACAGGAATTGGATGGTCCAAAGGAGGAAGATCTCATCCCAGAAAAACTAGCAAAAGTAAGACTAAATAGCTTAGCATACTTTAAATATTTGTCTGCCTTACTCCTTATCATAGTTATTTTAAACCTAAACACTTTGTCGGGGGTGGTCGGGTGGTGCAAAGGTGGCGTGTATTTTACGTCACTGGGGCGTCCAACTGATATTGGCTTACATTTGGGCAAGGCCTGCTATACTTGTAGCAGGTAAGGGTAGAGAGGGAATGTTTTTATTATGCCCCCGCCATTTTCAATGGGGGTCATATAGTATCACCGCTGTCTGTACGTACGTCCATCCCGTCCGTCCGTCCGTCCCATACGTAATGTTCACAAATGGTTTCCGTGCGATATCTTTTGAAAGGATTGGTGTATTGGATTGAAATTTTATACACAGGGTGTATAATCATAAAATGTAGGTCAAGTTCGATTTAGGGTAAAATCCACCAATTATTTTGGGAGTTATAGCCCTTTTCAACTTTGAAAAATTTTCAACTTTGAAAAATGGTTTTCGTGCGATATCTTTTGAAAGGATTGGTGTATTAGATTGAAATTTTATACACAGGTATATAATATAAAATGTAGGTCAAGTTCGATTTAGAGTAAAATCCACATTATTTTGGGAGTTATGGCCCTTTATCAACTTTGAAAAATGGTTTCCGTTCCGTAACTTTTGAAAAGATTAGTGTATTGGATTCATATTTTATACACAAGCATATAATTATAAACTATAGGTCAAGTTCGATTTAGGGTAAAATCCACCAATTTTTGAGTTACGGCCCTTTTTCAATGTTGAAAAATAGTTGAAAAATGGTTTCTGTTCGATATCTTTTGAAAAGATTAGTGTATTAGATTCAAATTTTATACACAGGTATATAATCATAAAATGTAGGTCAAGTTCAATTTAGGGTAAAATCCACCAATTATTTTGGGAGAACTTTATGGCCCTTTTTCAACTTCGGAAAATGGTTTTCATTCCATAACTTTTGAAAAGATTAGTGAATTGGATTCATATTTTATACACAAACATATAATTATAAAATATAGGTCAAGTTTGATTTAGGGTAAAATGCACCAATTATTTTTGGATTTACAGCCCTTTTTCACCTTCAAAAGATGTTTTCCTTCCGATATTTTTTTTTAAAACGATTGATTTGTGTATTGGATTCATATTTTATACATAGGTTTCTAATCATAAAATATGGTCAAGTTCGATTTAGGGTAAAATCTGCCAATTATTAAGAGTTATGGCCCTTTTTTCAACTTAATTTTTTGCAAAATGCCTGCGTGTGGGTGAGGATGGCCTTGGGCGGGGGCATCTGTGTCATACTGACACATTTCTAGTTTCTTCTATTCTTCCATTTCATTTCTGTTCCTCTTTCTTCCCTGTCCCTCTCTTTCATCTCTTCTACTATCTCTTCTACTATCTCTTCTATCTTTTTCTCTGGGAGATGACACAAAATGACCCACAAGGGTTGACGTGTCGTTAAACGCTAACACAATCAAAATTAACATTTTGCATGCTGGGTAAAAATTTCAACAGACGAATTTTGAAATATTTTTCTTATTTTTCCTTGAAAATAATATCTGATACTTCATGTAAATTGTTTCCGAAGGAGTCAGTTTGCATGAAGTGTCAGATCCTATTTTCTAGCAAAAAATAAAAAAAAAAATGTCACCAATTTGTTGTCTGCGGAATCTGCACATATGATTAGTGTTAAAGCACTAATCACAACTGCAGCAGATGAAAATTTTGATTTTTTGATAATTTTTTCAGAGAAAACAAAGCTTGATATTTCTTGTAAATTGCCTGTCAAGTGGACAATTCACATGAAATGTCTAAATTTGTTTTCCTCTGAAAAATTAAAAAAAAAGTTTTTTTTTTAGAATTTTTTGTCTGCTACAAATGTTTCTTGGCACTGTAATGGTCCATTTAACTGCCTATTGCTGTCTGCTGGATAGGTGGCAAACAGTGTAAACCTGCATATCTAATATGGGTCTACACTGTTTGCTCAGTCCTGTCTGTCCAAATACTTAAGGTAAATACTGTTTATATGGGTCACAACACTTGAAAGATGTCTTTGAACTTGTGCAAAATTCGCAGATTCAATCTCTGCATCCCCAGTCGAATCAGGGCCTTTCCTGTCTGTTGATACAGTCTACAGTATTCAGTGACCCTGTAAGTGAACAGCAAACATAGCTACAGATAAGAGGGGGTATCCACATATTATTGTTCTTATTTCTTGACAAAAATATATGTTGTGGGTACTCATTAGAAGCGCCTCGGCGAGGCGCTTCTAATGAGTACCACAACATAAGTTTTCGTTGAGAAATAAAAAAGATAGCATTTTTCGGATGAAAAAAGTGCCTTATCTGTTGCTATGAGCAAATGTCATGATGCTTAGGCTAATCTGGGTCCTTGCTTTTGTCCAAAAGATACATTTTTTCTGTGGTTGTGTGGTGAGGCTATACATGTATATATATTCAGGGTAATGTATTTGATTAGACAAGAATCATGGGGTGCCATGTAAAGTTCTGTGGCGTTGGTGCAATAAAGTCTGGAAAAAATGTTTACTTTCGTTATCTCGGCTTCACTTATTTCGAATAACCACTTATCTCGTAGTGAAAATCTGGTCCCCATTTTCAACATGAAAATCTAACGACAAGTAAGAAAATATTGTGGAAAAGAGGAGAAATTGCTCTTAAACCTCTTTTCCACAATATTTTCAATATATAACCTCAGGAGTCAAATTGCATGATTTGTGAAATGTGGTTGTTTTGATAATTTTTTTCCTCGATTCTGTAAATCTGATATGTTGAGATACGGATATCTCGATGCATTTCATAGTCTCTTGGACTTCGAGATAGCGGGAGTGGACTGTAATGTACCAGTACTAATGGTAACTCTTCTGTTTTGCTCTTTTTTGTCCATCCATATCTCCTGATAAGACCCCCTTTTTTCAACCAAAATGTATTAACCCTTGTTCTGCTGAATAGATTAAGACGCCATGCCCACTTCTAATTTTCAACCAATCAGATTATTGGATTTGGATTGTTGCTATAAAATTCACATACTTAATGGCAAACAGTGCAGATCCAGATCAGTTGGTTTCTTCAGAAGCCAACTGATCTGGATCTACACTGTTTGCAAAGACAGGGTATATCCAGGTTCAGTAGGACAAGGGTTAATATTTTTTTAATTTCTATACAGAAACATGTTGTGAGCACTCATTGGAATTGCCTCAGAGGTGATGCCAATGAATAACCTCAACATGTTTTTTTTATGGAGAAATAAGAAAAATAGTTAATTGATATCATGCTAATCTAGGGCTTTGCTTGGATGTCCATTTATGTTAAATTTTGTATTCAAGGCCTATCTAGGATTCCTAGTTGGTATTTGGTGTTCAGATGTCAGACATAGAATTTGCCTGATTGAATGAAGTACAACTCTTCATTGCCGGCCTCGGTGGCTCAGTTGGATGCGTCGTCTGACTGGAGACCAGGAGGTCGCAGGTTCAACCCCCGCCGAGGCCGGCAACATTCTTTCGTGGAGATTGATCATGAAATATTTTCTACGGTCATTCTCTCCCTTCCGCTGATTCAAGAAGGGCAGTTGTCAGTTTCTGGCGAAAGAATGTGCACAATACTGGTTAACCGCTTAGAGGACTAAGCCTGCCCAGTAAACGTGTGGTTAGGTAAACTGACCACGCTCGACATGACCCCATTGGGTTGACTGGGCCGTAAAACCTCAACACAAACAAAAACAACTCTTCATTGAACAGGGCCTTTCATTATTACGCCTTCATAGTCTTGATCAGGTGGTTGTTGGTTCGACCCCCGCCTGGTTGGCAACATTCCTTCGTGGAGATTGATCATGAAATATTTTCTACGGTCATTCCCTCCCTTCCGCTGATTCAAGAAGGGTGGTTGTCAGTTTCTGGTGAAAGAATGCACGCAATATATCTGCTTAGAAGACTATTCATGACCCCATTGGGTTGACTGGGCTGTAAAACCTCAACACAAACAAATCATCTTGATATGAATCAAATACTCTTGAAAGAGATGCAAACACCAGGGCACAGTTGTTCAAAACTAACGATGTCATTAGTTAACGATTCGTTAAAATTTACATTGAGTGGTATGCAAATATGCTGAAATTTATTTGCTGAAAAAAATGTGAGTAGCTTTTGCAGTGCAAAAGCTACGCCCATTTTTTCAGCAATATCAGAATATTGTGTATTGAATCCACTAAAACAGTTAATGAAATGACCCTTAACAAGCTCGTTAAGCTAACGAGGTTTTAAACAACTGGGCCCAAATTACCATAATGATGAATGAATTTGAATGGTTGTCTTTCAGGTAGAAGATCCATTAGAGCAAGCAATAAAATTTCTCAAACCCTTACAATTATTAGATCCAGACAGAATAGAAACACATATATGTGCTTATGAAATCTACTCTAGAAAAGGTAAGAAAAATTGAAATTATCATAGCAAAAGATTTGACACAAATGACCTTTTGGATCCACAGCTCCAGATAAGAGATAATTGAGGGATAATTATTGTAATTTCTCAATTAAAACATATGCTGTGGGTACTCGCTAGAATTGCCTTGAGAGAATTGCCTCCTCGAGGCAGTTCTGATGAGTTCCCGCAATGTATGGTTCTCCTGAGAAATGTGGAAAATTAGCCCTTAATTATCCCTTTTACGCATCCTTATCTAGAGCTATGAAGCATCCAAGCATCATTGAACCTGAAACCATCATCATCATAAGTCTAGATAAGAGGGTATATTTCTTATTTCTCCTCAGAAACATATTTTGTGATACTCTCTGATAGCCCCTCATCAAGGTGATTCCTCTATGTACACACAACATATGTTTTTGTTGACAAATTAGAAAAAGATCAGTACTCTGTTGTTGTTATTCTGACTTTCATCTAGAAAACGTAGATATATAAATGCATAAAAATGAAAGCAGTAATAAAGAATGACCCATTGCAGTTGGGAGACCCGTAAAAGGGTAATTGGCAAACAGTGCAGACCCAGATCAGACGCCACAGAACGTAGCGTCTGATCAGGGTCTCCACTGTTTGCAAATAGTTTAACTATTTTTCTCTAGGAATATGTAAATCTCATAGCCAGATGTAACTAAAATTGAAATTGGTCTCTTCCAATATATAGTGTGGGAGAGTCTGTTCAGTTCAGTATACATTGGGTTAATGTCTAGAATAAGTAACCAAAAAAAAAACCAAAAAAAAACCTAATTCCCTATAAGTGTACCATCAAACAATTTCATAGTCTTTATATTACATGTACTTTTATCCACTACTTTATAAAAGCATATTTTATCTACTACTTTATAAAAGCATATATGTGGGCACTTATTTGAATTACCTCAGTGTATTGAACAATTTAAACGAGTACCAACATTGAACAACATATAAAACTTTTATAAAGAAAATCAGAAAAAATATCGCATAAGCCTTTAAATATTAGAATGATAGTTAAGTACAAATTTTTCCAGTAATTTGTAATCTTTGTTATGGTAGTTGTGGCTAATGAAATAAGAGTAGAAGCTCTTTCATAGGAACTTTAGATGATACCTTATATAATTAAAACCAGTAGTAACTGCGCGCTCGACATGATCCCATTGGGTTGACTTGGCCGTAAAACCTCAACACAAACAAACAAAACCAGTAGTAATGCCCTTCTAAAGTTCACCGCCGGTCTCCACCAGCTGAGGATTCTTTTTCTGGAAAAACCCTTCCAAATAAGCATTGAATTCTTATTTCCCCTAGAAATTATTATGGATGCTCAACAGGGAATCATATCATATACAAGAGTTTTCTTGCAGGAAGAATATGCAGATACCTTTCTTAACCCATGGCTGTGTTGCCTTTAGTCTTTGAAATTAGTTCACTGTTGTTTTTGTTTCATTTCAGATAAATTATTATTAATGTTGCAATCTCTGAAGAGGGGATGTCAGATAGACAAGGACAATCCTCGACTACATGTCTTTTATCTCAGGTTCTTAAAATTAGGTAAGAGTTTACTGTTAGAACTTTAATTTGATAGGGTTGATTTTACACTTGAAAGATAACAGCCTCGGTGACTCAGTTGGATGCACGTCAGACTGGTGGTTAGGTCTCAGGTTCGATTCATACTGGGTCTGGCAACAGTCTTTCATAGAGACTGATCATGAAGTATTTTCTCCGGTCATTTTCTCCCTTTAGCTGATTCAAGATGGGCACTTGTCAGTTTCTGGTGAAAGATTGTGCACAAGTACAGGACTAAGCCTGCACAGGGAAAAGTGTGGTTAGGTAAATTGACTGGCTCAAAATGATCTTAATAGTGTTAACTGGGCCATTAAACTCCACTCCAACCAACACCTGAAAGATTTTGCCGCAAATTTTCAAAGGAAGACTTGCAGACAGGGAAGAGCAAATTCTTCCCTTGAAAATAGCCCTTAGTGAGAAGAGAGGTAAATATTTCCATGTCCAAGTTGTATCCATTTACCCAAAACACTTTCAGACCTGTAGACAGGTACAGATACCTATGCAAAGTTGCAATCAGTGTAGATCCAGATGATGGTATGAGCCATCTCATCAGGATCTACACTGCTTGCCATCTTGTTAATAATCATAGACTAAACCCCCTATTTATGGCATGTTCTCATAATTCCGTTCACCCCCATAACTCCGTTCACCTTCTGCTTACAATAATATGAAAACAAATCTTTCTTAAATTTATGCCACATTAAAATTAACAAGGAATAACTAAAACTATAGCTGATTTTGAAGAAAATCAATTATCGCTTACGATTTTATGCATAAAAATCGAAATTTATCACAAAATGCTAAATATTTAGGGGGTACCCCCAAACAATCACTAACCAGTGACAAGCATATGAATGAATACAAATAGTATCAACAATTTTAGAAGTTATAGTCTATATTAAATGTTCATCATATAAAATATGCATAGTATGAATCTGGTTGCCTGTGATAAACAAAGAAATTTGAGTGAATGGAGTTATGAGATCATGCCCTAAACACCCCCTTCATATTCTGAAGAGTGTAGAATTTAAAGATGTGATATTTATTTCCTTTAATCTTTGGATTCTTATAGGTATTTAGTCAAATATATAAAACATATGCACATAAAACCGTTCTTGCAATAAAAAAATGATAGCAGGATTGCTCAACCTTAGGTGAACGGAGTTACGGGTTTCCAGGCTACAAAGAATGGACATGGCCAGATTCAGAGCTGCAAGAGTACATTTCAGAAACTCAGGGATGAAAGGGTTAAAGGCCATAGTTGAGCTGGCACAGAAAAAACTGGCCATACAGTGTATGTGAACAGGGAAGATTGACCCTAACCAAGCAATGTAGTCCTGTTAGGCCAGCATTTTCCACACATTGCTTCATTTCTTTTTAGTTGAATTTTTAACTTCTGCTGAATAAATTAAGATGCCACACCCACTTCTAATTTTCGGACAGTCAAATCATAGATCCAGGTTGATACAAATTCACATAATGACAAACAGTGCAAATCCAGATCAACTGGCTTCTTGAAAAGCCAACTGATCCAGATCTACACTGTTTGCAGTCAGGGCATATCTGGGACCAGCAGGACCAGGGTTAAGTGAGATTTACTATCAATTTTATGTTAATCTGACTGCTGTTACTACATGAAAAAATTAACTTTTACAATAAATCTAAAGTGAAATCTTAGCTGTGAAATGGGCGAACTGGGACCAACAGATGTTGTCATTTCAGGCACACTAGCAGAACATAACTTATACTTTATTGTATTATGTTATGGTTTTGACATTATTTATTATACTTTATATGTGACCACAGAGAGTAAATACATTTAAAAAGGCATGAAATTATGCAGCATTTGTCTAATTTAAACTCCGTTTTAATCACAAATGCATAGAGCACTAAGGCTGCCGGTTAGGTAAACTGACCAGCTTGACATGACTCTAATGGTTTGACTGGGCCGTAAAACCTCAACTCGATCACAACGGCAGCAGGTGACATTTTGATTTTTAGCTCACCTGAGCTCTGCTCAGGATGAGCTATTGTGATCACTTTTCGTCCTTCGTCCGTCCGTCCGTGCAGGTGACATTTTGATTTTTAGCTCACCTGAGCTCTGCTCAGGATGAGCTATTGTGATCACTTTTCGTCCTTCGTCCGTCCGTCCGTCCGTGCGTCCGTCCGTCTGTCCGTCCGTGCGTCCGTCCGTTAACATTTTCAAACGACTTCTCCTCTGAAACCGCTGAGCCAATTTTGCTCAAATTTCATATGGAGCCTCCTTAGGGTGGGGGAACGAAAAATTGCTAAAATGGTCGCGGTCCGTTGACCAAGATGGCCGCCACGCCCATATATGGTAAAAACCTTTAAAAATCTTCTTCTCCAGAACCGAGAATGCCTTGGGGCTGAACCTTTGCAGGAATCATCGGGGACGGGAGGTCTACCAAAATTGCTAAAAGAATTGTCGTACGTTGACGTTTGACCTTTTTACGGCAAGGTCAAGTTTGCTTCCCTATGCATTTGTATGGGAAAAACCTTTAAAAATCTTCTTCTCCAAAACCGAGCATGCCTTATGGCTGAATCTTTACATATATCTTTGGGAACAGGAGAGCTACCAAAATTGCTAAAATAATGGTCGTACATTGACATTTGACCTTTTTACGTTAAGGTCAATTTTGCTTCCTTATGCATTTGTATGGGAAAAATGACCAGAATTTCAAACAACTTCTCCTCTGGAGCCTCTGGGCCAATTTTGCTCAAATTTCATATGGAGCCTCCTTAGGGTGGGGGAACAAAAATTTGCTAAAATGGTCACGGTCCGTTGACCAAGATGGCCGCCACGCCCATATATGGTAAAAACCTTTAAAAATCTTCTCCTTCAGAACCGAGAATGCCTTTGGGCTGAACCTTGGCAGGAATCATCGAGGACGGGAGGTCTACCAACATTGCTAAAAGAATTGTCGTACGTTGACGTTTGACCTTTTTACGGCAAGGTCAAGTTTGCTTCCCTGTGCATTTGTATGGGAAAAACCTTTAAAAATCTTCTTCTCCAAAACTGAGCATGCCTTATGGCTGAATCTTTGCATATATCTTCGGGAACAAGAGGGCTACCAAAATTGCTAAAATAATGGTCGTACATTGACATTTGACCTTTTTACGTTAGTCAATTTTGCTTCCTTATGCATTTGTATGGGAAAAATGTTCAGAATTTCAAACAACTTCTCCTCTGGAGCCTCTGGGCCAATTTTGCTCAAATTTCATATGGAGCCTCCTTAGGTAGGGGGAACAAAAGATTGCTAAAATGGTCACGGTTCATTGACCAAGATGGGCGCCACACCCATATATGGTAAAAACCTTTATAAATCTTCTTCTCTAGAACAGAGGATGCTTTGGGGCTGAATATTTGCATAAATCATCGGGGACAGGGGGTCTACCAAAGTTGCTAAAATAATGGTCATACATTGACATTTGACCTTTTAGCGGCAAGGTCAAGTTGCTTCCTTATGCATTTGCATGGGAAAAAACATTTAAAAATCTTATTCTCCAAAACCGAGGATGGCTTGTGGCTGAATCTTTGCATATATCATCTGGAACGGGCGGTCTACCAAAGTTGCTAAAATAATTGTCATACATTGACATTTAACCTTTTTACGGCGAGGTCAAGTTTGCTTCTGTATGCATTTGTATGGGCGCCATACATTTGTATGGAAAAAATGTTGATAATTTCAAATGGCTTTTCCTCTGAAGCCTCCGGGCCAGTGTTGCTCAAATTTCATGCGGAGCCTCCGTGGGCAGGAGAATGAAAGATTGCTAAAATGGGTATTGTCCATTGATCAAAATGGCTGCCATGCCAATATATGGTAAAAGCCTTTAAAAATCTTCTTCTCCATAACCAAATAAGCCCTGGGTCCTAATCTTTGCACAAATTATAGGGGACAGGAGATCTACCAAAATTGCTCAAATGATGGTTTATGTTGACATTTGACCTTTTTACCTCCAAGGTCAAATTTGCTTCCCTATTTGTGTGGGCCATATACATTTATATTGAAAGTATCGAAGTGACTTGTAGATCAACAGTAGTTAAAATTGTTCTGATTGGAAATCTGAGATGGCCATCATCTGGTTTATATTTATAATACAGTGGAACCTCCACTAACGGTCACCTCTGTTCAATGGTCACCTCCCTTCAACAGCCAGTTTTATTCCCCCCGAGGCATTTTCCTATATATTTTACCTCTGATAAGCGGTCACCTCCCTCCTCCGGTCAGCGGCCATCATATTTTATGATTTTACGGCCAATTCCCTCCCTTAAACGGTCAGATCGGAAACTGTGGATCGGAAACTCCGTCGACATTGAAATCGAAAGTTGCATGGAAATCGCTTATCGCGTCAAAAAAAAAAAAAAAAGTAAAAAAGAAAGATAAAGAGAATTTTGTAATTACTGAAAAATTATGGTAATTACTGAAAAATTACGGTAATAAGTTAATCATTTGGCATCTCCCTTTATTTTATTCGAAAATTAAATTAGCTAAATACTTTGTTTGTTACGCAGTCGTAATTTATTTTTTTTAATCCACTACGCGACAGTGATTAAAACGGTAACCTTCAAAGGTCACCGCATGATCAACCGATCAGTTATGGCCGCATGGCTTGTGTTTATCGAACAATCAAAGACTGATTGGTAGATTAAAGGACTATTGTTGATTGACTGTTGATGTTTACACGTGTAGGTAAGTGGGATGGTCTAATCACAAACTGCGATTTGCTCAAAATGATTGACACTTAAGAAAACAATTTAAGAAAACAACTCAACTTTCAGTTACAATATTCTAATTCTATTGAGCGTGTAAACATGGCTTCGAAAAAACGTAAGGTGCTAACTCTAGACGAACGGGTTAAAGCAATCAAGCTTGTAGAATCGGGGAAAAGCTCCAGAAAAGTCGCAGAAGATTTTGGTGTCGGTCGTACACAAATTCAGGAAACTTTGAAAAGGAAACGCGAAATTATGGAGGACTATGAAAATAATCTTAATCCTACAAGTAAAAGACCTAAACGGGAATCAAATTTTGAACAAGTGAATGAACTGATTCTAAAATGGATTAAGGATGCTAACTCTAGAAGAATTAGTGTGTCTGGCCCTCTTGTTCAACAGAGGGCTTTGAAATTTGCTGAAGAACTTGGATTAAATGACTTTAAAGCTTCCAATGGTTGGTTGGAAAAATTGTTAAAGAGGAATAACATTATTTTCAAAACCATGAGTGGAGAAAGGGGTGATGTGAATGTTGATGTTGTTAATGATTGGATAAGTAAGATTTCATCTTTGTGTGAAGGATACACCCCTAGTGACATTTTCAATATGGATGAAACTGGAATATTTTATAAATCAGGAAAGAAAACGACTTTGCATGCTAGTGGAAGTGACTGTGCTGGTGGAAAGCATGCTAAAGACCGGATTACTGTAGCTTTGTGTGCCAGTATGGCTGGAGAAAAACTCAAACCTCTTGTGATAGGAAAATTTGAAAATCCTAGGTGTTTTAGTAAGATTGACAAACGACATCTGCCTGTAACTTACAAATTTAATAAAAAAAGTTGGATGAATTCAAAAATCTTTGAGGACTGGCTAAAAAGTGTAGACAGTCAAATGAGGCGTCAGGGTAGAAAAATCCTTCTTTTTGTTGACAATGCTCCTTCCCATCCACACATTGATGTTAAAAATGTGAAACTGCGTTTTCTGCCACCAAACACCACTGCGCTCATTCAGCCCATGGATCAGGGCATAATTCAGACAGTGAAGTTGAAATACTATCGTTATCAGAATGAACACATTCTAGTTCAAATGGAGAAGTTCCCTTCTAAGTGTGGATCAGATCTTTTAAAAGGAGTGAATGTGTTGGATGCAATTTACTGGTTGAATAGAGCATGGAATGCTGTTGAATCATCAACAGTTGTTAAGTGTTTCAACAAATGTGGATTTGACACTTTAAAAACTGGAAGTGACAGTGTTGAAGTTGAGGAGGAAGATGCTGAGGACAATGTTCCACTCTCGGTTCTTAAACTGTCAAAGGAACTGTTTGGCTGTGAATTTAGTGAATTAGCTGAGCTTGAAAAAAACATTCCTACATGTGATACAAATCAAATTAACTGGGATTTACTTGCAACAGAACTCTTGAATGAAAGAGAAGATTGTGATAGTGATGATAATGATGGTGACTCACAAAATGACTCTGAGACTGAGAAAGTCTGTTCAGTTTCAGAAGCATTTTGTTATATTGACAGTTTGAAGGCCTTTGCATGTTCATCAGGAAATTCAAAAATGTTGGACTGTGTAATGGAATTATCAGCTCTGGCAACTGAAATGCGCGTGGAATGTTCATCCAGACAGACAAAAATCAGTGACTTTTTTAGGAAGTGAAAACTGAATTTGTGACCTGTGCCAATGAAATCATGGATTATTATGCTGAATTAGTGTTTTTGCATAGCTACAGACAAGGAGGAGCAATGGGGATTATTTAGGGAGAATGTTTCTTATTTTTCCATGATAGAATCAATTTGATGAGTACTCACCAAAAAAAAAAAAAAGAAAAAAATATCAAACATTATCCCTAAATTGCCCTCGTTACTGTTCCCATCTAGAGCCATGTTTTCATTAAAACCAAAAAAAGTGCTTTTCTCCTGTTTACCTGTATTTGAACCATTACCACTCTCTGGGCTGATTCAGCAGACGACAAATTGGTGATATTTTTCTTATTTTTTTTCCAGAAAACAAGTTGACATTTCATGCATATTGTCCCCATGGGGAAAAAATAAAAAAAATACTTCAAAATGTCATCTGTTGAAAATTTTACCCAGAGTGCAAAGTGTTAATGAATGAAAAATATTTCAAGTCAATATTATCAAAGACAAACTCAAATTTATCAATGTAAATGACTGAAAAAGAGGATAAACAATTCAAGACCAGTGGATTAATCATCTTTTTATTTTATCTTTCTTCTGTCATGTATATATGTTCATTAAAATAAAAAAAAAAATAAAATAAATAAAATACAAAGTCAATCTTCTGGTCTCATTTCACCAGTTAATACTGTATTTACCCTAGGTATTGGGACACTTTATCTACTTACCATACTTGTCCATAAATTTGAAATAGTCTCTTCTTCTGCCTGTTGATGTGTCTAAAATATTGCAGTATAAGTGTGTACTGCAAACAGTGTAGGTCCCGATCTGGGTCTGCACTGTTTGCAAAGGCCTATCTGTCTCAATACTTAGGGTTATTACAGTATAGAACATGTATTTACAATGTATGCTGAAGCAACTGTCATAAGTACATATATATTAATGGAAAGTCAGTAGTGTCACAGTACATATATGTATTTCATCAACAGCCCTGGGTGACTGGGCTATATCAGTTCTCCCGCTGTCTCAAAATTGCCTGTGAATGAATACCTCCGCTAAGCAGCCACCTCCCTTAAGCAGCCAAAAAGGGCCAATCCCCTGGGTGGCTGCTTAATGGAGGTTCCACTGTATGTCCCTGCCACTGTGCTGTTTACATGTATAAAATCACGATTCTTCAGAAACCACTTAGCCAATTTCCACCAAATTTCACATTGATCCTTCTGTTGAAATGTGATTGATAGTTTATTCATGATCATGCTCCATTGACTGTCAGGCCCATATATTCTTCTTCAAAACTAAGAACTGCTCAAATGATGATATTTTCATTAGTTGCGATGATAGGATTGGATAAATGTTGCATAACATCTGCATGTCTGCAGTGGCTATGTCACTCAGTTGAGCAAATCGTGGCCCGTGGGCCTCTTGTTTATTTATGTATTTTTCAGAGAAAATAAGGTGACATTTCATCTGAAGTGTCTGGCTAGCAGACCATTCACATGAAATGCCAAATCTTTTCTCAAAATAAAAAGTGCTGTTTTAACTTCATAATACATTAACCTATAGATAATGTGCTATTCTATTCTGTTTTCACACCTTCCACAGAAAAAACGACCTTTTAGTCGTTAATTAAAGTCTTAAACCAGAAGGTCCCTTAGGCAGTTACCTGTGTGACGTAACTCTTCCCGCTCAATTGACCACGTGTCAGTTTCTTTTCTGTGGACAAAGAAATTCAACAAGGATTATTTACCTGTGATAGAAATTTGGATTATTTCTTTCCTCACGGATAAATTTATGTATCCTTGTGTTTCTTTTGTTTATTTATCACTCCTTTCACTTTCTGTGTTATTATTTAAAATTTTCAATTTTCGATTTCATGTATTTTTGATTGGTCTTATTCCACATGCGTTTTGGCGACTCTCGCTATTCGGCCCAACGCTCGTGCGCGATCGGTTCGATAGTCGTGTTTATATATGCAGAATATTTTTGTGCTTTTCGTTCCAGGTTATTCAGCAATTACGATATGTTTTTCCTGGACTTTTGTTTGCAGAGATCTTCAGTTGGCTAAAGATTCTCATGGTGGAGAAGCTGATTGTAAAGAACTTGTCAACCCTTGATGGGTTATAAGACAATTCTTTACTGATGGGAGCCCCACCCCATATGGCTATACTGCCGGGGTAAGACCCATCAAGGTGGCATCTTTGGGTACTAAGTATCCTATAAAGTCTAAGTCCACCAGTCACCAGTCACCAGTCATCCAGTCACCAGTCACCAGTCAACCAGGCACCAGTCAATCAGCTTCACCAGTCACCAGTCAATCAGGTGCCAGTCAACCAGGCACCAGTCACCAGTCATCCAGGTGCCAGTCAACCAGTCACCAGTCACCAGTCACCCAGTCACCAGTCACCAGTCACCCAGTCACCAGTCACCGATCAACCAGGCACCAGTCAACTAGTCTCCAGTCAATAATTTAATTATTTTCTTGAAAGACTTAGTTTCTGACATATTTCACCGGACAAAATAGTCACGTATACTAACTTCTGGTCATTATGTCTAATTATTAAAAAAATTTTTCACTGGGCAAAGTATCAGTAATATTTCTGATACCTATACCCGGTCATATTATTATATTATTTCTGATTTTTCACCAGGCAAACTTTTACAGAAAGTGTCTGGTCAATTTTTGCCTAATAATTAATTATCTTCGGGAAAAAGTTTCGAATACTTGTGCCCGCTCAGTTTTCATATATAATCTCCCTTTTTCATCGGACTAGAGTTACGAATACTACTATCCGATCAATTTGTCAAATTACTTGTAACTTTACCGGGCAACAGTTACGAATATTAGTGTCCGGTCATTGTGTCGGGTAACTAGTGTCAAAATAATGATTACTAATTCCCGAACAATCTATTATTGTTCATAGAGCTCCATTCACGTTTAAGTCAATGGATATAGGTTATTAAGTGAAATACATAATAACTTTTTATACAAAAAAATTCTGTACAGTCTTTCCCAAATCAGACTAGAATTTTTAATATTCCATTGACTTATTATAGGTGTGTAATTCCATTAATATTTTATATTAACTTATGTTTTATCTCTTTTATCCGCTAGAAAGAGTTAAACTTCCGACTATAACAAAATTCTTACCGGGCAGCAGTTCGTAGACTAGTGCCAGGTCATTCAAATGATGTTTTATCTCTTTAATTCGCTAGAAAGCGGTTAAATTCCGGCTCTAACGAAAATTTCTTCGGGAGGCACTTCGTAGAGTAGTGCCAGGTCATTCTAACGAAATTCCACCGGGCAGTAGTTTCGTAGACTTTGTGTCGGATTACTAGTGTGCGAGTAGTAGTCACTAGTACTCGCTCAACATATATTCATTTATAACCACTATAGACATGTATAGTCTTGGATTATAGGTTATTGAATGACAGCGATGGGTTCTAATACCTAGTAGCCATTTATATTGTTGAATTCTGTCCAGTCACTTTTGAACTTGACTTAAATTCTATATATATATTTATTATTGAAAATGAATTAAGAATTATCGGTTACGATCAAATTCGCAATTCATTCACTAAGTGTAGAAGATACTTCCAGCTATAATTATATCTCTTTTATTCGCTACAAAGAGATTAACTTCTTACATATTCACCTTATTCGGCTCTAGGGCAAAGGTGAACTATAAAACTATCGTTATTTATAAGAAGAAAAATATACACGAAATATAAAAAATTTTCTTCTTTCCTCCCCTGTTTTTCTTCTACATGCTCCGATATGTAATCAGCATGTAATCTAAGGAGTAAATTGACAAGAAAGTAGCAATCGATCTTTTCTACTTTCTATTAATTTTTCATTCTTAAGGTATCGGAAATTTACACCAACCAGATAAATAAATTAACAGTTTATTTATTTATTCGCTACCTCTCTAGATTACTACGATTTAAAATTCTAGTTGAGGTACATATTTTCCTTTTGCCTTTTCTACATGGAAAATAGTTGATCCGATAAGCTATTATTCTATTTTATACTATCTTTTGATTGATTATATTAGAGTCTAGGTCAGTCGTGCTCTGTCTAAACTCTGCTATAAAATAATAAATAAGAAAAAAATCTTATATTTAGGCATAGATATAATTCGATACGTTCTTTACTTTGCCTGTTTTATTTTTTCTTCTGGATCATTTAAGACTACGATAGCAATATACCAGATATTTTTGCCTCAGTAAGAATCTATTACGCTGAAGATTCTTCATATTGGAATAATAATTTTATTATGATTATAATTCTAGACCCAATTAATCCTCGTATATTATAGGTCTACTTTATCGTATTGAGGAATAGTTTTGCTTCGACTAGCTCTATACCTCTAATATTTTATTTATAACTAGAGTCCATGTCAATCAAAATTTTCTTGCACTTTGGTATTGACAATGGATACATATTTAGTAAAGGCATTAATTATTCAGTACGTGACAGATTATTATTGCCTAAATTAGATTTTATATACAATACTTTCCTTTTGATATTTTGTTTTATTGACTTTGTAACTATTCAGAAACTGCCAAAGTCAATCATTTCCTTCCTCTAAACTTACCGAAGCTCTAGATTATGTTGATATATATTTTTGATATATGCTTAGAGGTTAATTAACGAGAGTTTACCTCATAATAGCAGATATTATTATAATTATATTAATCAATCTATAGTCTAGGCTTAGACAAAAGGGAAAACATCCTTAATTACGAGCCGGTAAAGAATTAAGACACTCTTAATTATCTCTTTACCCCTCTGTTTACATTCGTTAAAGGTATCATAGTAATTCTCGCTAAGAGTTCAAGTTCAGTTTGCGAATAATGCAAAGATTAATATCTTGATTTCCAGTCCGCATCAAAAATGGTCTATATATATAGATAAATATCTTTTCCGAAACTGGATATTTATTTATTTTTCCACACAATAAGTCATTTCAAGATGTCGATGATTTTGAAATGCACTGCTTCAATTTATAATATAAAATATGTTTATATTAACTTCACAACTTAGTAAGTGCTGCACCTACGTTCCTGGTCAGATCTTACTTTTGTGATACGTTTTTGAACATACTGAAAGTTTTCTCCGATTATACATTCGGTAAATAAACTTTCGAGTAGTATTTATGCTTTTAAACATTCAGATTATTTGATAAGTGTTGGAGATAATATATTATTCAGATATTTATATATCTATCTTCATTATTTATCTTTCTCATCTTACTTTTAAATTAGATTGACCTTCTCGCTACGTTCCAGGTTTAAATCTAGCTAACATTGTGGAACAGTCACTTTTTTATTTTTTAAACAATATTTTAACATTTTTCTCAGTATTCAGAGCATAACGACTTCATGAATACTTGAAAATAATTCAATTCTACGCTTGTTAAACTAAGCCTAAAACAAGCCCTAGTTTTTTAGAATGGATATTATCCTTCGATTCAGTTCATGGAGATACATCCTTTTAGATCCCATTATCTCTATTTCAGTCATTCAAAATTCTAATGACTAAGTACTCCTTTTCTACGTACGAATACAGAATATCGAGTCACTGTTGCTGCATATTGGTTAAAGATTAAACAAATTTTATCTTAAACCTATATGACGTTAAATTAATTATTATCTCTTTCATATACATGTTTTTACCCTTCCGTCAGGGATCGCGGTAATAATATTATTACTCTCTATGGTTTACACATAGATCTCGAGAGTATATATATGTATTTTCTTCCTGAACTCATTTGCGAGTACGTAATTTGATATTTCAGGAATTACCAATTATGCAGACATAGATTTTATTCTATTAATATTCAATTCTAAAAAAATTGATTGAATGTTTATCTATAAAATTTCCGGGCAGTAATTTTATAGAGAGTTATATGTTTAATAATTCCTTGCTTAAATAATAGTTACGCTTAACCTATGATTTATAGCGGGAATTTTGTTCAGTATTATAATTTTAATTTAGTATTCATATATTTCTTACTATTCTTAAATATGCATATAGAATAGTAATACTATCTCTTAACTTATAAATTAAGTGGGTTTTTTTGAGATTATTAATCAGTATTATTGTATAATCTTTCTTCAGAGATTATCACACTATTACTTTTTCTTTGAGTCCTTCTCTTTTTATGAACATTTTGATTCATCATTTCAAAGTGGATTTTTTAACATTTCTTGATTTCCATGGTTATTTACTCAGGAGTACTTTTCATGGCATTCTTCTGGTATAGAAAGATTCTATCCAGCTTATTTATTATTGCTTAATCTTATCAATACGGTAAGATTTAGCCAAACTATGACTGTCTTACAGTTAGCTGCGATCAACCTTATTCTTATCTCTCTTATTCTCTGTCAAACTCTTAAGTTATGATGTTGACAGTTTATTCTTTATTTTTTTGTCAGGACATCAAACGCTTTTATATGTCTATGACAAAACTAATTATCAATGGTTTAGGTTGTTTTTTCTTCCCAGCAGTTATATGCAAACTCTGTATTATTTTATTGCTTGACTAAAAATTCGTTATACAATTAGTCTAGCAATAGTTTTAACCATTATGTTTGTCTATACCTTTTTTCTTCTGATGGATAACTTAGTTATAGTTAAGTTAACTCCATCTACTTTTATTATCTCCCCTTCTTTAATTTGATCAAGGGAAATAATTACACATTATGATTATTTTAAGTCTGTGTCTGTTCATCGGAAACTGTCCTGTCGCTCCAATTAACAGAATTTGATTAGTTTATAATTCTAATAGCTTAGACTATTACAATTACATAGCTTCACATATCTAGAATTTTATCCAAAATATCTACATATGTCAGTTATCTATAGGAAACTCCACCGAGTAGACTTTTCCTTATTTATTCAAGATCCTACATAGACTACTTACAGTGTATGGTCTTGGCTTTTTGTTTTACAAATTTTGTTTTCAAAATATTTCTATATTCCTAGCTTACTTTGCGATGGAATATTTATGTTATGTCTCATGACTCCCTTTTCTTTTTGAAGCCAATTGTTGTTTCCCAAAAAGAAAAAAAGAGGGGGGGTGGGGGGGGGGGGGGGCAATGTTAGGTCTCTGAGACTTAAGAACTGGCTTCCTCTAGAGTCTACTAATATATATAAGGTTGTTAGATCATAACACCTTAAAGGTATGCTATTTTGTAAATCTAGATCATTCTTTCTATTAAATATAGAATTAGAATGTATCTGATTCCTTTGAGTTTCCTGAGTCTTAACCAGAAGTGGTGAGATATTATTGGTGTTAGAATTAGGAGAGCACCTCCCTCCTATTCTGCAAATTCTGGCACATTATCTATAGGTTAATGTATTATGAAGTTAAAATGAAGTTTTTTTAAAAGTAAAACATATTTTAACGAGTAATACTTAACCTATAGATAATCAATTATCTCCCTCCGCCCACCCTCGCTTATCTCTCCTAATTGTGTCTATTGTTTTACACATAAAAGAAACTGACACGTGGTCAATTGAGCGGGAAGAGTTACGTCACACAGGTAACTGCCTAAGGGACCTTCTGGTTTAAGACTTTAATTAACGACTGAAAGGTCGTTTTTTCTGTGGAAGGTGTGAAAACAGAATAGAATAGCACATTATCTATAGGTTAAGTATTACTCGTTAAAATATGTTTTACTTTTAAAAAAACTTCATTTTTGTCTGAAAGACTGTATTACACATTGTATTTCTGTTTCATTTTTAGTCAAACAGAAGCGAAGTTCTTTATCAGAGACTGTGGTCAGTGTCATAGACCAGGAGGTAGAGAAAATTTTCAACGGCAAAGATTCCAATACACTTAATAATGAGTTCTTGGAACGGAATAGTAACTCAGTATTACACAGAGCTGCTGGTGAGTAGGTTTAACCAATTGTAGTCAGGATACCAGTAAAATGGTAATTGGCAAACAGTGCAGACCCAAATGAGACACGGCAGAATGCGGGGTCTGATCAGGGTCTCCACTGTTTGCAAATAGTTTAGTCATTTTTCTCTAGGAATATCTAAATCTCATAGCCTGACATACCTAAAATTGAAATTGAACTCTTCCAATATATAGTTTGGGGGAGTATGTTCAGTATAAAATGGGTTAATTAGCGGATAAAATATGCAGATACCATTAGCTCACCTGTACGGAAGTACAGGAAGAACTCATGCACTACCACTGGCATCTTCCATTAATGGGCCATGCCAAGCAAAAAAGTGTCTTCGAGGATGCACAAAGTCCATGTATTCACATCATCCGGTGCATGCATAAGGTCTCATTCAGGCCTTTGCTCTCCATTGATACAATCTATAGTATCCAGTGATTCTGGCAGTTATGTGGCCTTTGCTGTCCGCATATGCCTGAAGACAGGTTTTCACATGGCAAATGTTAAGGCTTCATGCTTTTAAGAAATCATATGTGTTTTGGGATTCAGTATAAGGCAGATATGGTCCAAGGCTTATATAGCACCACGCCAATCTCTGCCCATGGCTGGAAGTCAAAGTCACAGTCCTGGAATTTTCATGGTAAAGTTGTTAAAAATCACTTCGAAAAACTTAGTTGCTAGTGGTCTAAGGTTCTGTTCACTGCAAGTTCAACCACCATCCCCCAATGACATAGGTTGACAGTCACAGACTCAATATTCAGATTTCAGGTTTACATTTAGAACTTTTGAAGATGAAAAAGATGTCTCCTGAACCCTAGATGGATTTACATGTACTGTGCTTTCGACATCTTTCAGAAAGTTGTTTTTTGCTTGGCGCTTTACACAGATGAAGTTAATTTGCAAACTTTTGTCATGGTTTAATGCAAAACCATTTGTCATAACTACCTATGCACAAAAAGTTTTATTCTAGTCATTGGTCATTACTCATATTTTTGCTTTTTCCCATAGTAAAAATGGATGTAAATTATGCAGAAATCTGTTGGGTAGGTAACTTAGAGGCAGATTTTCAACAAGTTCCACTTGTTAGCTCACCTGAGCACGAAATGCTCATGGTGAGCTATTGTGGTCAGTCAGTGTCCGTCGTGCGTCGTCCGTCGTGCTGCGTCAACAATTGCTTTAAAAGTCTACTCCTCCTACACCCCTGGGCCAATTGACTTGATACTTGGTAGGAAGCATAGGGGTGACTTGCAGATCAAAAATAGCTAAAATCGTTCGGATAGGAAATCCAAGATAGCCTCCATGGCAGCCATCTTGAAACTCTAGTTTTTGCTTCGTCTCCTGAACTGAAAGGCCAATTGACTCCCAAATTGGTAGGAAGCATCGGGTAGACTTGTAGGTCAAAACTAGCTAAAATCATGCCGATCGGAAATCCAAGATGGCCGCCATGGCGGCCATCTTGAAAATCTATTTTTCGCTTCTTCTCCTAAACCCAAAAGCCAATATGCTTGCTTTACAGGAGCTGTATTTTGTAATTTTCAGCCGCACGAATGATGTACGAATTGAATTCTCAACCTAGCATACAGTGTAAAGCTTTAGAACTTGCAACAAAAATCAGCACAGAGATGAATGGTGTTAGTCCAAAGGTAAGAAGATGCTTGTGTTTTCTGTAAGACTAAAGGCTTTGTTTTATTAGGTCATACAGACTCGTAACTTTAGATGCCAGATTCATTAATTGGACCATACAGACTCATAGAGGCTGGGCTCTTTTATTAGACCATACAAACTCATAGCTCTAGATGCCAGGCTCTTCTCTTGGACCATACAAACATTGCTCTAGATGCAGGGCTTTTTTGTTGGACTATACAGTCATAAGTCTAGATGCCCGGATTTTACTGGACCATACAGACATGTATATCTAGATGCCGGCTTTTATTGGACCGTACAGTCATAACTAGATGCCAGTTACCATAGGGCATAACTTCCATGGTGATGGATCATGAAATAATTTCTACGGTCACTCTCCCCTTCCGCCTGGGTATATGTAACCCCATGGTCACTTGCTGTAGTTTATTTTGTTTCTCACTGTCAGTCTATTTTCCTAATTCTCCTCCTCTCCTCTATTATCTTCTGTATCCCGTTTCTCCTGCAATAGGAGACAGCTCAAAATGACCTAATAAGCTTAGGGTTGACCTGTCTTTAAACCACAGCACAACAAAATTTAAAGTAAAATTCCGTCATTATCAAGTCTCCCAATACACCAATAAAATTGACATTTATGAAGGATTGCACAAAGTCCACACTTTTATTTAGCATACCAATAATCCCTGCAAAATACAAGGCTTAGGACTTTTTGATGTTTGAGAAGACATTAAATATTAGCATCCTTTGACTATTATTTAATTCTCTTAACCCTTGCCATACTGAATAAATTAAGATGCCATGCCCGCTTCTAATGTTCAGCCAATCAGATTACTTGATCCAGGTTATTGGTGCAAATTCATACTTTACAAACAGTGCAGATCCAGATCAGTTGGCCTCTTCAGATCTGGATCCACTTTGTTTGCAAAGGCAGGGCATATCTGGGTTCAGTAGGACCATGGTTCAAAATGCACAAGTTGTCTCAGATTTGCACCTAGAGCACATATGAATTGACTGTGTGATAAAGTTTCTGTGTTAATATTTTGCTGTAACAGATTGTTATCATTTTCAGAATTGTATTGAAGTGTTAGAGTCGATGTGTCGTGGAGACTTTGGGAAATGTGAGAAGGAAGCACAATCATATCAGGGACAGTGCCACAAACTATTTCCATATGTACCGTCTTTCATAATACCCAGCAGTCAGTCAGAACAAATTGTAACCAACGGTTCCGCGTCATAATTCTCACCTTGGGTGTGCGTAGGAGTAGAGCGAGTGCTTCTGGGATTTTCTTTCCTCATAGTGATAACGTTACTGCCTTCCAAGATAAGAGCAGGCCTTGACTATGTGTAATGGATACTAGATATCGTATTGACCCAAAGTATTTGGACACTTTAATTACTTACCATAATTGTCCTAAATTTGAAAGCTTCCATTCTACCACAAACTACAGTTTGGTGAGAAGCAAACAGTGTAGACCCTGATCAAATGCCACATTGTGGCACATGGCATCTGATCTGGGTCCACACTGTTCCACAATTTATCCGTCCCAATACTAAGGGTAAATATGCTATGAAAAGTTCACAGATTTGTAACTGCTTGTGGAAATAGTACAGAATTGTTGATAGGTGGATTGTACACCAAAATAGCTCAAGAGAGATAGCCAGACAAATTTTTTTTTTTTTTTTTCATGAAAACATACATTTTGAGTACTTATTAAAATTGCTGCAGGAAATCTGAAGCCATTATGTTGAGTGTTTATAACATACTTCACAAAGAAATATCGTACCTACCCCAGGTATTGGGACGGACAAGTCAGAGCCAGCAGTATAGACCCAGACCCAGGGTCTACACTGTTTGCCACTCATCCAGCAGTTTTTTGACATGGCAACAGGTACTAAAATTGACGTGCAAATTTTAGGACAGGTATGATAACATAGCTTCAGATATGGCTCGTTTTTCAACCCAGACATACTGGGCCCAGTTGTTCAAAGCGTCGTTAGCTTAACGAACTCGTTAAGGGTCATTTCGTTAACTGTTTTAGCGGATTCAGTATACAATATTCTGATATTTTTTGCTGAAAAAATGTGAGTAGCTTTTGCACTGCAAAAGCTACTCACATTTTTTCAGCAAAAAATTTCAGCATATTTGCGTATCATTTGATGTAAATTTTAACGAATCGTTAACTAACGACGTCGTTAGCTTTGAACAACTGGGCCCTGATATTTTTCTTATTTCATCAGAGAAACATGCAGTGGGTACTCATTAGAAGCACCTCATTGAAGCTTTTCTAATGAGTACCCACGATACCCTCTCTTATCTTGAGCTATGTGGTAAGGCATTAATGTGTTCCAATATTTAGGGTAAATACAATGAAATCATGTTTTCGGGGAGTCTGAAAGAAGGTATCCTGTCTAGAGTTGAGGCATTGTGTGTTTCAGGAAATGTGCTTCATATAGTGATAGATTACTGCCTTTCAAGTTACTGACCAAGCTCTGATTAAGTGTAATGGGTACGACCTGGATACACTTTCAGGGGAGACAACTCTGACAAATGGGTTTTGCATTTCTTCTAGAAAGTTTCAAGAAAGGCAAACATGCCAAAATTGTTATGCCTCTCTTCTGAAAAAGGGTCTACTCTAACAGGAAAGAATTTGCTCCCTGTGGTAGCAAATGCTTTCCTTTTAGAGTAGACCCCTTTTCAGAAGGGCTTTGGTGTGTAGAAGTACACACAGGAAGTCACCAAAGTTGTCTCCCATATAAACAGTGGCAGAAAATCTACCATGTTTTTCCAGTTCCTTTAAGTGGACGGATTTATGGCTGCTGATAGAAATCTTACAGAATTGGTGATTTGTGATCTGTACAGTGATGACGTTTATCACAATGGGAAAACTATCATTATGTATGAACAAGATCAGCTTTCATAGCAATACAGCCAGGTCATTGCCTTCGGGATTCAGCAAAGTTCGGAAATAGCAGGTCAGAACTGTGGATAAGGTGCTTGTTTGTGTGTATAGAAATACTGATACTTATTTTTCCACAAAAATCCATATTGTTGGAACTCATCAGATATGCCTGAGGCACTTCTAAAGAGTATTTTCATGTAGAAATAAGAAAAAATAATTATCTAGATAGCTCTGTTCTCTTACCTAGAGCGCAGATAGGTCTGGAACAGGGGTCGGCATCCATAGCACAGTCGGTAGCACGTCTGATTACAGATCCAGGAATCCCAACTTTGAATCCCAACTCAGCCACAAAACTGTCATTGAGATGGATCATGAAACAGTTTCTAAGGTCTCCCTCTTCCACTGAGTCAAGGGCAGTTTTCAGTTACTGATGAATGTATGTGCATAAGTACTGATTAATCGCTTAGAGGACTCCAACTAAGCCTGCACAGGAAAAGTGCGATAAGGTCTGACTGGCTCGGCATATCCTAAACAGTGTTGACTAGGCAGTAAAACTCCAACTCAACATATTCTGGACCAGACTGTGTTAGTTTTCACTGTTAGCGTATGGTTGTTGAGCATGTTATCTTTTGCTTTTCGGGTACTTGCTACCTTTATTTTCGCTGATACACTCTTGTACATGGTAACATCTCATAGCTGCAGATATTGTAACCAGATATTTTTCCTATATCTACATGGAAACATATGCTGTGGGTACTCATTAGAAGAGACCAGGCACTTCTGATGAGTACTCAACATTTTTGTGCAAAAATAAGAAAAAAAATATCATAGCTCCAGATAAGGGGGGGTTATCAGGTAAATATTTTTCTTATTTCCCCACAAAAACTTACGATGTGGTATGTACAATTGACTCTCTTTATCCAGACCTCGCTTATCTCGAATACTCGCTTATCTCGATATGAAAATCTGGTCCTTGCCTAAACATGAAAACCTAACAACAGGTAAAAAATAGTGTGTAAAAGAGGAGAAATTGCTCCTCAGGAGCAATTTCTCCTTTCCACAATATTTTCAATATACAGTGGAACCTCGATAATTCAAAATCCAAGGGACCAAACAGTTTTGTTTGAATTATTGAGACTTTGAATAATTGAGGGTTAAAATGCATACATTTACTTCAGTTGAGATTTCAAAATGAGTTTGAATTATCGTGGTTCTACTGTATCTCTAGCTCCAAGAGTCCAATTACATATATATTTGTTAAATGTGGTTGTTCGAATTATTTTTTCCTCAAGTCTGCAAATCTGATATGTCGAGGTACCGATATCTCGAAGTATTTCATAGAGTCCCTTGGATTTCGAGATAACGAGAGTCGACTGTGTTAGAAGTGCCTCGCTGCAGGTCTTCTATTGAGTACGCACAACATATTTTCATGGAGAAATAAGATAAATATCAATACTTTTTTGTTAAAAAAAGCACCTTACCTGGAGCAATGAATATCACAACCTTTTGGTCAAAATCTCAAGCTATGACAGTGTTACATCTGCAAGAACATCACTCAAGGACAGCAGTGGGGCATTATTATGTAAAAGAACTTGGTTAAATGTTTGATACTGAAATCTAGAGGAAGCACCAGATAAAAGCTAAAAGCGGTGTTACACCACAACCTCTTATAACACTATTGATAGGATCCATTTAGCAAAAACCATGTCAGCTAAACAATTGTATTGTATCTTAACCCTTGTCCTGCTGAATAAATTAAGATGCCACGCCCACTTCTAATTTTCAGCCAGTCGGATTGCTTGATCCAGATTGTTGCTACAAATTCACATACTGAATGGCAAACAGTGCAGACCCAGATCAGTTGGCAGAAGCCAACTGATCTGGATCTACACTGTTTGCAAAGGCTGGGTATGTCCGGGTTCAGCAGAACAAGGGTTAACAAAACCAAATTACAGCATGGTACTCAACTTTTGACGAAAAGCTTACTTTTGCATCGGTTTCATTTAACCTTTAATATCCTGTTATCTAAGCAAACAGTGCCAATCCTGATCAGACGCTGTGTTCTGCGACCTCTTATCTGGGTCTGCACTCTTTGCCAGTGTCCCAGTCCAGGTTTTACTGATAGCCCTCTATTAACAGCACTCTGACATCGCAGCAACAAGAATAGCGTGGCTATAAATAACTGTTACCTGGAATAACTGTAACGCGCAATTTGATTAAAGTGTTCTATGATAGTCATGTGGACAAACACCTTAAGTAAATTTTGGCGTTTCTATACTTTGGCTTGATTGTAAACAAATGACCCAACAAGAGGATTTATCTGGATACCACTCTTATAAACCCATTGTAGTCTGAATAATATCCCCCTCACTATATATTGGAAGAGTCCAGTTTCAATTTTAGGTGCATCTGACTTTGAGATTTAGATATTCCTAAAGAAAAATGGCTAAAGTATTTGCAAACAGTGGAGATCCAGATCAGATGCTGCTTTCTGTGGTGTCTGATCTGGGTCTGCATGTTCGCCAATTACCCTTTTGGGACTACAATGGGTTAAGAACTATTGTGTTATAGAACATCAGTATGTATAAGTGGATGGTTTACATGTTTCATTACATGACACTACCAGCACAAGGGAAATGAACACATCTGACCTTGTTACAATTGAATAGTTCTGGCCAAGTTATTTGTTTTGAGGTAAACTGATATTTTGTCTCCATAAAACGGTGATATTATACTAAGGAAATGTACATAATCTACTGGTCTGGAGCTCTGATCAAGAAGAGATATGCTTTGATAGTTACAGATGCCTGTGATTATGCATAGCTCCAGATAGGATAATTTTTTGAGTCGAAAAGTACCAATATTTTGCTTATTTCTCCACTGAAACATATGCTATAAATACTCATTAGAAGGACCTAGCCAAGGCACTTCTAATGTGTACCCACAACATGTTTTCTTGGAGAGATAAGAAATAAGTGTGTGAATACCCCTTCTTATAGATAAGCCACTTTTTTCAATCAAAGAGTAATTTTTTTCTTATTTGTCCATGAAACATTGTGGGTACTCATTAGAAGTGCCTTGGTGAAAGTGAGTACCACATCAGTGAGCCAGCACACAACAAAACCTACAATAAGATTCGTGCGAATAACGGAGACCCTGATCAGCCTGTGCATCGATGCAGTCAGATCTATCAGAATCTGTGCTGATCGCATGTGCCTTCTACTGCCTCCAGGTTATTTAAAGAAGGATAAACCAGAACCCTTGCCATCATGGGTGGATCCACAGGCTGATCTGAGTCTTTGCTGGTTACATGTCTTAAGTTAGGTTTTGTCGTGAGCTTGCTCATATGTTTTCATAGAAAAATTAGAAATATACTATAATTGTTTGGCTACCCCTCATATCTAGAGCCAGGGTTGTGAAGTTTGAGAAAAAGGCCCAATTCAGTATGCAGACAGCAGAGGCACCAATCAGGCTGCAAATTCACACAGTCTTGAAAAAAAAAAGAACCCTTGTTGTTGGTGTTCATAACAATTCCCTCAGTGATGTGATGTTAAGGTTGGTTCAGGGTATATACATGTAATAAGGTCTGTTGAAAAATAAATATGTCGGTAGATTTTGTTCAAGGGGGAAAATGGCAATTTATCTGGAGCTTTGTACAATGTACTTAGGGGATAACTGTATTCAAATTTGGCATTTGGGGAGGTAAATCGGCGGTTTTACGGTCGGAAATTTCGTTTTACGGCGACGCGTCAGCGGAGCCGTAAAACGTAATTTGCGACCGTAAAACCGCAATTTACCTCCCCAAATGACAAATTTGATGCAGTTATCCCCATTCTAATGCATTTATTCATCTTTTTCTGTTGAAAAAATGTACTATTTGCACAAAACACAAGTGCTGTGAACTGCATAAAACCAAATGCCAGCCAATGAGAAACGACGTTACGTGATGACGTCGGATTTGCGACAGTATATCGCAGAATATACCGTCGCAAATTTTTGATGTTATCCAATCAGACGTCGCGTTATATATGTGAGTGCATTAGAATTTATATTTAATTAGGATTGTTTTTGCTTCCCTTTTGATAAAGGAGTACTCTAAAAAGAAAGAATTTGTTCCAGAAGTAGATGAGATTTTTTCCTTTAAGGGTCGGTCACTTTCCAGAAGAGTTTTGCCTGCAGGATACAAACAGAAAGTCACAAAAGTTGTCTCCATTGTTATAAAAATGGCAGTAAATCTACCAAGTGTATGCAGTTATCTTAACCCTTAAACTGCTAATCACAAGAATTGTCATCTGCTTTGCCATCTGCTTGTGATTTTATAAGTCATTCTTGCAAACAGTGTGGAACCAGATCAGACTGCTCCTCTAGGAGCAGTCTGATCAGGGTCCACTCTGTTTGCCTGTATGCAAAAATAGGTTTGAAAAGTTTGCTAGAATATTCAGCAGACGATAAAAACAGATGACATTTTCAGATGCAGGTTTTCTTGGCGTTTTAAGGGTTAATTGGTTGTGTTTGAGCATATGTGATTTGCACTGACTCGTATTATTGTGTGCATCCAGCCATCCACTCATTGCACTACACTCATTGTTAATTAACGCATAAGTTGAGTGGACTTCTTTTTCACAACTCTTTAGACTGGTCTGTTTCCAATAGCAGGACGTCTGGCTAGTTTTTATTATTACTATTTTCTATAGAAATTCTATAACTAATGCAAATAGTCTACTAACTAATGCAAATAGTGTAGACCTGATCAGACACTGCATTCTGTGGCGTCTGATCTGGGTCTGCACGGTTTGCCAATTACCCTATTTGTGGTTTACCTGACTAAAATGGGTTAAGTACTGGAGGCATCCGATGAGTCAGTAAACAGACAGCATTTCTGGCAAAAGAATGTGCACAATACTGGTTAACCGCTTAGAGGACTAAGCCTGCCCAGTAAAAGTGTGGTTAGGTAAAATGACCATGCTAGACGTGACCCCATTGGATTGACTGTTCATAAAGACACATTTGTGTTTGCTTTTATCGGGTATGTGGATTATGGTAACTACCGGCATTCATATGTGTGTCACTTAGCATTATTTCAACAAAATAGCTTTGTTAAACTCCTAGTCAGAATTTTAACCCTTTCACCCGAGTTTCTGAAATGGACTCATCTTGGACACATCTGTTGTGACAAATAGGGTTTGAGTCTGAAATCAATAATAGTTGCTGACAGTGTAGATGAGATGGCTCTGGCTATGCACTGTTTGCAGAGGTATCTCTATTGGTCTGCAGGGATGAAAGAGTTTATATACAAGAGAAACTGAATTATTTCAGTTGCCATGGATTCTTGAGCTGGCCTCAGTGGCTCAGTTGGATGCGCGTCCGACTGGAGACCAGGAGGTCGCAGGTTCGACCCCCGCCGAGGTCGGCAACATTTGTGGAGATTGATCATGAAATATTTGATTCAAGAAGGGCACTTGTCAGTTTCTGGAGAAAGAATGTGCACAATACTGGTTAACCACTTAGAGGACTAAGCCTGCCCAGTAAACGCGTGGTTAAGTAAACTGATTGCGCTTGACATGACTCCATTGGGTTGACTGGGCCATAAAACCTCAACACAAACAAATGTGGATTCTTAGACATTAGCTGACCACTACTGTATTCATTGCTTGATTTTCCTGTATAACTGCATGTCTGCTAAATCCTATTAAGTTGGGGTAGTCAGGTGGTGCAAAGGTGTCGTGTATCTTACGTCATTGGGGTGTCCAACTGATATTAACTTACAGTTGGGCAAGGCCTGCTATCCTTGTAGCAGGTAAGGGTAGAGGGAGGAATGTTTTATTTCATCTGTTTCTTCATTTTCATTCCTGTTCCACTTTCCTCCATGTCCCTCTCTTTCATCACCTACTATCTATTCCATTGGGTTGACTGGGCCATAAAACCTCAACACAAACGAAATCTATTCTTTTCTCCCTTTCTCTGGGAGATGACATAAATGACCCATAAGGGTTGACGTGTCATAAAACCCCAACACAATCAATCCAAAATCCTATTGTGTTTTTTCATTACTAACCCTTAAAGCGCCAAGAAAAACTGTATCTGAAAATGTTGTCTGTTTATGTCGTCTGCTGAATATTCTTGCAGACTTTTCAAACCTATTTTTGCATACTGGCAAACAGTATGGACCCAGATCAGACTGCTCCTAAAGGAGCAGTCTGATCTGGGTCCACACTGTTTGCAAAAATGACTTTTTAAATCACAAGCAGATGACAAAGCAGACGACAATAGTTGTGACTGGCGCTTTAAGGGCAAAGCACCAGATAAGAGGAGGTATCAGGAAAATATTTCTTATTTCTTTACATAAATACAGTCAACTCTTGTGGTTTCGACTTTGCTTATCTTAAATAACCACTTATCTTGAAGTAAAAATCTGGTCCCTATTTTAACCCTTAAAGCGCCAAGAAAAACTGCATCTGAAAATGTCGTCTATGTATGTCGTCTGCTGAATATTCTTGCAAACTTTTCAAACCTATTTTTGCATACCGGCAAACAGTGTGGACCCAGATCAGACTGCTCCTAGAGGAGCAGTCTGATCTGGGTCCACACTGTTTACAAAAAATGACTTTTAAAATCACAAGCAGATGACAAAGCAGACGACAATTGTTGTGATTGGCGCTTTAAGGGTTAACATAGAAATCAAACAACAGGTAACAAAATCTGGTGGAAAAGAGGAGAAATTGCTGCTGCTAAAGAACAGTTTCTCCTCTTTTCTACAATATTTTTAACCCATGTCATGCTGAATAAATTAAGATGCCACGCCCATTTCTAATTTCCAGCCAATCAGATGACTTGATCTGGGTTATTGATAGAAATTCACATATTTAATGACAAACAGTGCGGATCCAGATCAGTTGGCTTCTTCAGAAGCCAACTGATCTGGATCTACACTGTTTGCAAAAGTAGGGTATATCCGGGTTCAGCAGGACTAGGGTTAATATATCTCTACCTTAGGGGTCAAATTACATACAGATTTCGTGAAATATGGTTGTTGGATGTAAATTCTCCTCAATTCTGCAAATCTGACATGTCGAGGTACAGGTATCTCGAAGTTTTTAGAGAGCCCCTTTAACTTTGAGATAAGGAGATTTGACTGTATATGTTGTACGGACCCATTCGAAGCACTTTGGTTTGGCACTTATAATGAGTACCCTTAAAATATGTTTTTGTGAAGAAAAAAGAAAAATGTTGAAACTGTTTTGGTTGCCTTATCTGGGAAGTAATTCCATATTCTTAACATAGGTCCAAATAATGGTAGTAATTGTGAATATATTTTTACAATTATCCATAGCTCTAGATAAGGGCTATCTAACTGTTCTAGTAAGTACAATATCTATTTCACAGGCATTTTTGCTGAAAAAATGTGAGTAGCTTTTGCATTTCAGCAAAAACATTAGCATATATGCCATATTTAATGATCAAAGTTTTAACCATAGGTTAACTAATGACATCGTTAGTTTTGAACAACTGGGGCCAGGTGAGTATTTTCTTATTTCTCCCCAAAAACATGTTTTATGTGTACTCATTAGAAGCCCCTCACTGAGACACTTCTAATTAGTACCTGCAACATATTTTTTCATGGAGAAATAAGAAAAATGTCAATACTTTTTGGCTGAAAAAGCATCTTATCTAGGGCCTTGTAATCAGGATAATTTTTTGGGCATTTACTAACGTTTGCACCAAAAATTGTCCCATGGGAATTTCAATGGGTACCTACAAGGTATGTTTTGATGCAAATATTTAGTTAAAAAGAAAAAAAAATCTGAAACCCTGTGACCTTTGACCTAATACTTAGAATGCTTTTCTGAAAAGTAGCAGTTGATACTCCTAGCTCTAGGTAAGGCGTATCTTTCAACAAAATATTCAACTGATATTTTTCTTGATTCTCCACTAAAACACCAGGGCCCAGTTGTTCAAAGCATTGTTAGCTTAACAAGCTTGTTAATGTTCAAAATGTTAACTGTTCTAGATAGTACAATATCTAATTCACAAGTATTTTTTGCGAAAAAATGTGAAAAGGTTTTGCAAATGCAAAAACTACTCACATTTTTTCAGCAAAAATATTAGCATATTAGCCATATTTAATGGTCAAGTTTTAATCATAGGTTAACTAACGACATCGTTAGATTTGAACAACTTAGCCCTGGTACTCATTAGATGCACCTCTCTGAGCTGTTTTTCTGATGAGCACCTGTAACATGTTTTAGTGGATAAATAATAATAAAAAAAAAAAAAAAATATGAGATACTAAGGCTGGCTAATCGGAGCTGAAAAGTTAAATGATTATCATTCCTGCCATTGCGATCGATAATCGATTAATAATCAATGAAGATTTGGTCATAGTTTTACCTGTCTGTCTGAGCATGACTCTTACCATATGTTGTTCTTTAATATATGTATTTGATCTGACAAGCCTGAGCAAACAGTGTAGACCCAGATGAGACGCTGCAAACTCATCAGGGTCTACATTGTTTGCCACTCATCCAGCTATTTGTAGACACAACATTGGGTAAAGTTGTACTAGTTCAAATTTTAGATTAAGTATGGTAAGGAGTTGAATCTGAATACTAAGGGTAAATACAGTAAAGTAAGAGACACAGAAATTAAATGATCGATTTTTAACAAATCTGTAACGATAATCATTTTTGTTAATTTATCGATCAATTAATCAATTATCCGATTAATTGTGCCAGCCTTATTTGATACCGTCTTTTCTGGAGTTATGGGTTCTTCTTTTCTCCTGTTATGTTATGTAACCAGTCCCTTTTGAGATGCCTCAAATGAAATGTCGACTTGTTTTCAGAAAAAAAAAAGAAAAAAAAAACACAAGAAAAGCTATATAATACACCAATCAAAATTTGCTAAATACCACTACAAACTTCATTTATCAGAATTGCAAACAGTGTAGATCCAGATGAAAGTCGGCAGCAGTCTTTCTTGGAGATTGATAATGAAATATCTTCTACGGTTATCCTCTCCTTCTGCTGATTTAAGAAGGGCAATTGTTGGTATCTGGTGAAAAAATTTGCACAATACTGGTTAACCGCTTAGAGGACTAAGCCTGCCCAGTAAACATGTGATTAGGTAAATTGACCTTGCTCGACATGACCCCATTAGTTGACTGGGCCGTAAAACCTCAACACAACACAAACAAGATCCAGATGAGATGGCTCAGTATGCACACTGTTTGCCATTCTATTATTGATTTTTGACTAAACCTCTATTTGCAGCAAGGAATATGTCCAAATTTAGAGATGATGAGCCCATTTTAAAAACTCAGGGTTGAAAGGGTTAATTAATATGTTCAGCATTGAAAGGACCCCTGACAGTAGTAGCGATATAAATTTGCCTACAGAATCATGGAAAAAGAAATTCTACTAAAATGCATTATTATATTGCAGTGGATCTCTAATGACCCATATTACTGTTATGAAAACAAATGCAATGTAATCTGACCCTAAATTTTGGTAGAAATGTTCATTTTTGCTATTGAAATGCTTGGAAAATGGAAAAGTTTTCATAAAGTAGTGTTCTCCACTCCTAAACTCACTCCTTTAGGAGTTTTGATCTGGTATACAGAAAAACGTCGATGGCTCGAACACGGATGGCTCGTATCGTGGATGATTCTAACTCATTTTTGAGTCCCTAGGAAATTCTGAAGATAGCTCAAGGTAACAAATATTTAGCGATATTTTAGGATTTTTAGGATTTTTTCCTATTTTATCATGAAAATATATGTTGTGTGTACTCAATAGAATTGCCACATCAAGGCAGTTCTGGGTACACTCAACATACCATTATCTTGTATAGAAGAGCAAACAATCCATATATTATTGCCATTTGTCTCCTAACCTGGTGCTATAATTAATCATAAGTGGCTCGAACTACCCATACCCGAACAAATTTCCATGGGCCCAAAGATGTTTGAGCCATTGTAGTTCGACTGAATATTGTGTGCTTAGTCTGAATTTTCAAGGTAAGTATGATATACAGTGCAGATCTGGGAAGTGTTTGCTGTCTGCTCAGAGAAAACAGAGCTAGGCTCCATAGCCCTTCGGTAGCAGGTCTGATTGCAGATCCAGGGTTCATGAACTTGAACCTCAGCTTGACCATATAACTTTAATGGAGATTGATCATGAAATTATTTCTATGGCCATTCTTCTCCCTTCTGCTGATTCAAGAAGGCCAGGGCCTAGTTGTTCAAAATTAAAGATGTCGTTAACATATCGTTAACACTTTGATCATTAAATACGGCATATACACTGATATTTTTGCTGAAAAAATGTGAGTAGCTTTTGCATGAAACTAACAAGCTTGTTAAGCTAACAATGCTTTGAATAACTCGGCCCAGTTTATCTGTTACTGGCAAATTATGGGCACAAGCACAGGTGAACCATTTAGGGGACAAAGCCTACCCTGTACCCAGGAACAGTGTGAGTAGGTTAACTGACCCCACTTGACACGACCCTAATGGGTTGACTGGGTGGTAAAACCTCTAAAAACCAAATAAGAGAAAACTGAAAATGAAATAGGCAAAATTATGTATGTAGTTATTTTGGCTCCAATTCGCACAAAAGTTTGACTGCCTGAAAATGACCTTTTGTACCATAGCTACAGATAAGAGTGGGTATCATGTAAATATTTTTCTTTAAAACATAGGTCACAAAAACATGATGTGGGTACACATTAGAAGTGCCTCGTTGATGCAGTTTTAATGAGTACCCACAACATAATATTTTCGTGCAAGAGTATGAAAAAAATTTAAATACATTTCGGTTGAAAAAAGTGCCTTATCTGGAGCTATGCTTTTGTATCATTTGTGATTATAAGTTGGTTTCATGTCCCTCGTGTTCTGCTGATTTCATGAACATACTCATGTCAGAGTGGTTTGTTTTGGTCGAGATCATGTGAAGAATATCTGTAATTGTTGGAAGTGTTTTTAACTCAAGTTTTATCTTAAGATAATGCTTTTCTATATATATGTGCAGTCAAAAGATGTATTTCTACCTGAATGCAATTTGTAATGAGCCTGATCAAACCGGGGAGAGCCTAACTCCCATGTAGGATTACCCTGATTAACCTAAGTATTCGGATGGACAGGCCTGAGCAAACAGTGTAGGGTCAGAAAGTGGTGTCTGATCAGGATCTGCACTGATTGCTAATCATCCAGCTATTTTTAGACACAAGAACAGGTAGTCTAATGGATACTCAAATTGTTGGGAAAGTAAGGCAAAGAATTAAGGGAAATTGATACACTTTCAAGGGAGGTAACTTTCAAAATTGTCTCCCTTCCAAAAAAGGGGTCTCATCTAAAAGGAAAGAATTTGCTCCCCTAGGGAGCAAAGGGAGCAAATTCTTTCCATTTAGAGGAGACTCCATTTCAGAAGGGGCTTGGTGTGTAATGTGTAGGGAAGCAAACAGCAAGTGGTAAAAGTTGTCTCCCTTGTACAGAGTGGCTGAAAGTCTACCAGGTGTATCCATTCTTTTGTAGTTGTCCCAATATTTAGGATAAATATGGTAGTAAATATAGAGCACCATAACTCTAGACAGGATATTTTTTTCCAATCAAAAAACTGGGAGCTGGGCTCATTAGCGCAGTCGGTAGTGTGTCTGACTGCAGCTCCTGTGATCGCAAGTTTGAATCCCAGCTTGGCTGCATAATTTTAGCGGAGATTGATCATGAAATGATTTCTGCAGTCAGTCTCCCCTTCTGCTGATTCAGTAATATAATCAAAACAATACAAAAAAAAAGTAAAAAATGCACCCCCCCCCCCCCCCCCCCCCACCAAAAAAAAAAAAAAAAAAAAAAAAAAACAATGAAAATAGAACAAAATATATTTTTCTGAATACTTGGGCTATCTGAAATCACATGCAACTGGTAGTTTAACTTTGGGGCAAATGCAGCAGACAGCAAATATAGGGGAGTGGGGTATTTTTCTCTTTTGTTATTTTTTCAAATAGGGGTTGACATTTCATGCATAAGTCTTCTGAGGAGACCGTTTACATGAACTGTCAAACTTTGTATTCTTGAAAAAAGAAAAAAAAAATGTTTCAGTATATATTCTGAAAATCTGAAAAAAAGTACCCAGCATGCAAAGGATTAAGAGGACTGACTGCACTTGGTAGATTTTCAGCCATTTGTTTCAAGGGAGGTTTGTGACTTCCTGTTTGCATTCCTGCACACTAATCCCCTTCTGAAAAGGGGTCTACTCTATAAGGAAAGGATTTGCTCAGCAAATCTTTTCCTTATATGGGAGACTTCTTTGGAGGGGACAAAAACATTTTTGACAGTTGCCTCTCTCAAAGGTGTATTACTTCCCCATAAGATAACGCACTATTAGTCAGAGATGGGAATCTTCAGGATGAATCCTGATTCCAGGATTGAGAACTTAAATTTTTGAGCATTAAAATGTCACTTTTAGACCTGTTCACAAGACCCTCTTTTTGTGTCAGAAGAATATGCCTGATATAACTCAAAAAACAACAACAAACTAAATATTAACCCTTAAAGTACTAATCACAACAGTTGTCATCTGCTTTGTCATCTGTTTGTGAATTTAAGTCATTTTTGCAAACAGTGTGGACCCAGATCAGACTGCTCCTCTAGGAGCCGTCTGATCAGTGTCCACAGTGTTTGCCTGTATGCAAAAATATAGTTTGAAAGTTTTCAAGAAGATGCAGCAAACGACATAAACAGATGACATTTTCAGATGCAGTTTTTCTTGGCATGTTAAGGGTTAAACTAATTATTGGTTGTATAGCTCCATTTAAGAGGGGGTATCCACACAAAAAATTGTTTTTCTTATTTCTGAATAAAAACATATGTTGTGGGTACTGATTAGAAGTGCCTCCCTGAGGCGCTTATAATGAGTACCTGCAGCATATGTTTTTATTGAGAAATAAGAAAACATAGTAGATATTGGGACTGAATTTTTAGATTTCAAGATTGATTAATATGACCATTCTCACCCCTGATCAATGCTGTGCTCTGAATGGCAATGATTATTGATGGACAGTAAAGTCCTTAATCCTCTTGTCAAGAATTAGGGTTCCCTTGCTGTTTGATTGGGCTCATTTTCATCAAAACCACATTTGGCATGTTATATATTTATTACATTGATAATAAAATGAATAAAACCAAATGATTTTTTCACAAATTTTATGTTGCTTTTTCATTGCATATCCAATATAGCTCCAGATAAGAGCGAGTTTCCAGAAATTTATTTTTTATTTCTCCACAAAAACATGTTTTTGGGTACTTCTAGAACCCAGCGGGCACACACTGTTTATAGGTCACATTAATGTTGACGCATCATCTTGCATAAACGTAGATACAACATTGTCTCAACATTGCATGTCCGCTTGGAAGTGCCTTGTTGAGGTGCTGCTAAAGAGTACCCACAATATAATGTTTTCATGGAGAACTTTGGTTTAAAAGGCTTTTTCCCCAAAGGTATGTTAGAATATGTAAACTTGTAATGTGTGCACCTAGCTAGTATTCAGACCAGCTTGCACAACAGTGCAGTCTGATCAGAACTTTCACACTCAGCCTAAAGAAGCCATGGATATCAATAGAGTACCCAGTAAAGACTGCATGGATGCACAGTCATGACAGTAGTGTAGGGAATTGGCCACAGTTTCAGTCACTTTCTGGTTACCCTCCGACCGAAAGGTTCGGGGGATATAGCAATCGCCCTGGCGCCCATCTGTCTGTCCGTCTGTAGATGAAACCTTCTGCGGCCCATAACTCCTATACCCTTTGAGCTATTTTCATGAAACTTTGTCAGGTTGTAGAGGGCATTGGGTAGGAGTGTCACATGCAAGAATGACAACACTAATCCACTTAATTCAGGAGTTATCACCCATAGTCTCCCAAAATTGTAAAAGTTTGTGCGGATCATTACTCTGAAACCCTTTAAGATATTTTCATGATACTTCACCTATATGTAGAGGACATTGAGTAGGCGTGTCGCGTACAAGAAAGACAAGTCTAGCTGACTCTGTTTTGGAGTTACCTCCCATAGTTGTTAAATCTTGTGTGGCCCATAACTAAAACCCTTTAAGGTATTTTCATGATACTTCACCATTAGGTAGAGGACATTGAGTAGACATGTCGCATACAAGAAAGACAACTCTGACTGCATTCTTGAGTTTTCTCCCATAGTTATAAAATCTTGTGCAGGCCATAACTCAATAACCCTTTGAGATATTTTCATGATACTTGATCAAGTTGTAGGGGACATTGAGTAGGTGTGTCACATACAAGAACAACTCTAGCTGACTCCATTTTGGGAGTTATCTCCCATAGTTGTTAAATCTTGTGCAGCCCATAACTCTTAAACCCTATAAATTATTTTCATGATACTTCACCATTAGGTAGAGGACATTGAGTAGGGGTGTCGCATACAAGAATGACAACTCTTAACAGTGCATTCTGGAATTATCTCCCATAGTCATGAAATCTTGTGCAGGCCATAACTCAATAACCCTTTGAAATATTATCATGATACTTGATCAAGTTGTAGAGGACATTGAGTAAGTGTGTCACATATAAGAACAACAACTCTAACTCAGTTCTGGAGTTATCTCCCATAGTTATTAAATCTTGTGCAGGCCGTAACTCTTTAACCCTTTGAGATATTTTTATGATACTTCATCGTTGTAGAGGACATGTCATCTACACAAAAGAAAAGTCTGACTCCATTTTTGAGTTATCTCTCATAGTTGTTTAATTTGCTGACAGTCATAACTTCTCTACCAGTGGAGATTTTTTGGTGATAATTAATAGGGATGCTTAGAACATTAAGAAGGAGAGTTGCATTTAAAAATTGTAACTATGGTTACTCGTTATTCCATTTATTTTCAATTATCTCCCCTGTTGGTAAAATGTTGTGCAGGCCATAACTCTAACCAGTGGAGACATTTTAATGATAGTTAGTAGAGATGCTAAGAACATAAACTAGGTGTGTCACAATATGTAAGGACAACTCTGACCTACGGAGTGTTGGAGTTATCTCCCTTACTTATACTGCGGATGCAGATTTATCAGCAATGCATGCAGCAGGCTTTATTTTTCTCGTTATTTTTGTATTCTTTTTTGAAAATCACTTACTAGCGAACACAAAATTGAGTTTCTCAGACTAACGATTGAAGAGTTACAGGCCTTGCAGGCAAAGGGCCTTATATTTCTCATTATTTTTTGGATTCTTTGTTGAAAATCACTTACTAGCGAACACAAAATCCAGTTTCTAAGACTTACAGTTTGAGAGTTATAATCTTTGCAGGCAACAGACCTTATTTTTCTCATTTTCGGATTCTTTGTTGAAAATCACTTACTAGCAAACAAAAAATCCAGTTTCCATGACTTACGGTTTGAGAGTTATAATCATTGCAGGCAACGGGCCTTATTTTTCTCATTATTTTCAGTTTCTTTGTTGAAAAACACAAATCCAGTTTCCACAACTTATGGTTTTAGAGTTCTATGTCTGATTCACAGTTGTGGAGTTATCACCCACTGCAGGGTTAAACAAGTGTATCCCTTGATAAAATTACATCTCTGATTCCCTAGATTGAAAAAAAGACGGCCATTTGCGGTGCGGTCGGGGGATTTGCCATCTCCTCTGATGGCTATTTTGTTTGTAAAATTGACTGATTCTTATTTTAACCCTTGTTTAACTACTTAATCATAGCTCCAGATAAGATGGAGTATATTTATCCATCACGAAAACATGCCTATATAATTCTGACCCCCTTGAACCCCACTTTTATATAGTAAAACTGGGGTTTACAGGGGTATACATTATTTTTCTTATTTCTGCTTAAAACATACATTGTGGGTATTCGTTAGAACCGCCTCGCAGAGGCGGTTCTAACGAGTACCCACAATCTATGTTTTGAGCAGAAATGTGAAATATATCAGAACTTTTTAACTGAAAATTTTCCTTTTTTTGGTTGTAAAATTTTCAATATATTTGAATAGGCGTGTTTTCGTAATGATAATTTTTCTTATTTCTCCATGAAAAGATACGTTGAGGGTACTCATTAGAAGCACCTTCTAAGACGTACCCACACCATATCTTTTCATGGAGAAATAAGAAAAAAAGTTTTTTGTTAAAAAAGTGCCTGATCAGGAGCCATGCTTATTTCAGATTTTCTATCAAATTTCTTCAGCTTTATTCACCACAAATCTAAAAATGCTTTGTATTTTATTTTCTACAACATGCCTTTTAAATTCTTGGTATACCGAATCCCATCTGAAGTCCTCTCATGAAGTTAGGAAGATAGACAGAACATAAGAAGTGAGAAAAACGTGTTCCAAAAATAGAATATTCCGATTAGTTGACTGAAAACTCTTTCCGATCACCAGTCACAAGAGACAAACGTGATCGATTATCCGTTTTAAGTGATCATCGGGGCAATACTAATGCACAAGCTAGCTTACCGTTTATCTATGTCATAAGGTACAATTTTCCAGACGCAGCTATTATGAACAGTAGATCACAGAGTGTTGGATAGTGGTAAGGGTCTTGCAGCTGGTGGGACATGTTGGTATTCTGTTTCTGCACTCCCATTTATTCCTTGTCTTCTATTTTCTTATCTTCTTATTTTCTTCATTTTGCTGGCAAATGCTTGACGCAAAGTTGATGTTTCATAAAACAGGAACACAGTCTGATATGGTCTTCGTTGTTCAGTTTATTATCGCATCTGCTTAAGCAAGCGGTGCAATATGGGCGTTCCTTGCTAGTATTTCTCGGTCTAACGACTCATTGGCTTCAACCCTAACATTTAACTCCATTTCTGATTAAAAAAATATGACCTACAGTCATCAATTTTGGCATACACTTCCTCACCAACCGGAATTCTTACACTGGATATCGTTTTATGACCATGACCTACATATCACAGTCCAAAGCCTTTGCCATTCTTTCCATGAGATTTTTAACAATACTGATGAGTGCCGGCAGGTGTGACCCCATAACTACTCAAATTATTCATATACAGAAACATCTTATATACCAACAAATACTGAATGATAAAATGTGCGATAAAATCAGGGGAGCAAGTGTGCAGATATCAATCTATATTATTGCATAAAAAGCAGTGCCGCACGTTATTAACAGCCGTGCATTAACCGGCGAAAAGCCGTGTATTAACAAAGCAATTCACGCGCTGTTAATGCACGCCTACGCAACTTTCAATATGCCAGTACCGGGGCCAAATAATTGCTGCCGTCACGAGATGTGTAGTGCCCGGCCCTTGAACGAGCGTAGTCCGTGGAAACTGCGTTCGCTAGACATCAGTGAAATGGCGAAACAAAATAGTGCAAGAAATAACGAGAAATGTAGCAAATGTTTCATGCAATAATAGCGATCGAACATGGTTTTTCAATGCATTAACATTCGCCAGGTCCCTTGGGAGGTGTTGAAAACCGCGGCCTTCGGCCTCGGTTTTCAACACCTCCCACGGGACCTGGCGAATGTTAATGCATGAAAAACCATGTTTGATCCCTATATTGGAACGCTTACTCGGCAATATCTTCGAACGTTACCGTTACAAGACATTTTGATGATGACGTCATCGAGTAATGACATCATGCTAAAATTGGTGCAAGCTCTGAATTGTAGATAATAAACATAGTCAACCCTCTTTATACCGACTCTCGACAAAATTCATTATAATGTTAATTTCACAGACACGAAACCTTCGTTCAAAAGGTGGCGTTGATTAGATTTTATGTCAGAATAATTCATTTATAATTCAAGAAATATATGATTTGGATATTTGTGAGGCGATTCTAATAAATGTACAAATCATATGTTCTGTGAGGAAATACGAAGAAAACAAATCCTTTTTATACCCCGCCACACGATAGTGGCGGGGTATTATGGTTTCACGTTGGACGTGCGTGTGTCCGTCCGTTTTTCGTTTCCGGATGATAACGAGTAAACATCGATGGATTTTCACCAAACTTGATATGTGCAGTGATATTGTGGGATCTGGTTTGGGATTGCTAATGGGCAAATTTCGTCAAATTTTGACAGTTATCTGCCCGAATGGCGGGATATTATATATCATTCTGCTACGTCTAAGGATTCTTTACAACAGAAAATTCATTTTTAAAGGCAACATTTTTGGGAACAGGGGTTTACTGTACCTTTTTGAATCTACAAACAACTAAGAATAAAAGGGTTATTGCACTGATATTGGTGAATATTGCCCCGCGTCGGTATATTAAAGGACGCGAGCTAGATTAATATCAGTGGATATTTCCCCGCGTTGGTATATCAAAGGCGCGTCCTTTGAAAAACCAACGCGGAGCAATATTCACAAATTTCAGTGCAATACTACAATATTTACTAAAGTTCAACCATCTGGTTTGTATCCAGAAATTCTTGATGAATGGCAATTTGTCTTTCAGGAGACACACATATATATATTTGAATATTTAGGTAAATAATTCTTTAAGGGGAATGTGTAATTTTAAGCACGAACCGGCACAGTGGCCCATTTGGTAGAGCATGTCCGCTTTGTGATCGAGAGGTTGTGGGCTCGATCCCCGGCCGAGTCCTACCAAAGATGTCAAGAAAAAAAAGTGCTAACTGCTCAGTTGTTTCGCGCTCAGCTTTAGGAAAGTAGAGCTAGAATTGATCAGTCTTGTGTCAGCATAATATATCTGAGTGGAATATCATGTCATGTGTTTGGGGCATTATATTTCCGTGAGGCAGTTCTCTAAAAGTGGGCTTTGAGCTACCTGTCGCATCCAGATTCCGTCGCGATATGACTGAAAGAGTGTTGAAAGTGACAAAAATCCGATCATTTCCGAATAAAACAAAGAAAGTGTAAAAGCAAGATAAAAACAGACGCATATAGACACCTGTCGAGTGTTAAAGCAAGATAAAAACAGACGCATATAGACACCTGTCGAGTGTTAAAGCAAGATAAAAACAGACGCATACAGACACCTGTCGAGTGTTAAAACAAGATAAAAACAGACGCATACAGACACCTGTCGAGTGTTAAAGCAAGATAAAAACAGACGCATATAGACACCTGTCGAGTGTTAAAGCAAGATAAAAACAGACGCATATAGACACCTGTCGAGTGTTAAAGCAAGATAAAAACAGACGCATATAGACACCTGTCGAGTGTTAAAGCAAGATAAAAACAGACGCATACAGACACCTGTCGAGTGTTAAAGCAAGATAAAAACAGACGCATATAGACACCTGTCGAGTGTTAAAGCAAGATAAAAACAGACGCATACAGACACCTGTCGAGTGTTAAAGCAAGATAAAAACAGACGCATATAGACACCTGTCGAGTGTTAAAGCAAGATAAAAACAGACGCATATAGACACCTGTCGAGTGTTAAAGCAAGATAAAAACAGACGCATACAGACACCTGTCGAGTGTTAAAGCAAGATAAAAACAGACGCATATAGACACCTGTCGAGTGTTAAAGCAAGATAAAAACAGACGCATATAGACACCTGTCGAGTGTTAAAGCGAGATAAAAACAAACGCATACAGACACCTGTCGAGTGTTAAAGCGAGATAAATACAGACGCATACAGACACCTGTCGAGATGAAAGAAACAGCGACGTCTAAAGAATTCAATACTGGGAAGCAAGCAGTCTCGCAGAAATATTTTTATCATCAAGATAAACATTAACAGGATCTGTGAAAGGTGCGTCAGGAGTACTTGCACATAGGAAATTTTAGATGCTGATACTAGTGAAAAGAAGGAACCCTCATTACGAAAACATGCCTATTCAAATATATTGAAAATTTCACCACCAGAAAACTGAAAAATTTCAGGTAAAAAACTCTAAAATATTCATATTTCTGCTCAAAACATAGATTGTGGGTACTCGTTAGAACCGCCTCGTCGAGGCGGTTCTAACGAGTACCCACAATCTATGTTTTTGAGCAGAAATAAGAAAAATAATGTATACCCCTGTAAACCCCAGTTTTACTATATAAAAGTGGGGTTTAAGGGGGTCAAAATTATATAGGTATGTTTTCGTGATGTGTTAGTCATTGACACGACAATTTGGTACCTGGAATTTGTAGCATGACACTCAAAGATTCCAATGTGAATAAGGTATTGGGTCATGGCAGGCAAAATATGGTCTTAGGAAAATGTGGACAGCGAAGATTAAGATCTGTTTGCGCATCCATTTTTCTGTCCATTTATAGTCACCAATAGTCAGCAAAAACCCAGATGAGACTCCTTATGCATACCAGGCTTCTCATTAACTCCAAATGTGGAGTCCTGGGCCGAAGGTTATAAAACTTTTTTCATGCTCAACTCAGCTCCATTGTGGCTTTCATGTGCTTAGTCTTTCCATTATCCTGATAAACTGATGCTATATCTGTAATTCTTACCACTCTTGCAAAGGGGATGTTACACCGCTAGTTTGATGGTAGTCAGTCGTGCAGAATCTAGATCAAACTATAACCCATACCCCTCTCTGGGCTAATTCAGTAGTCGGCAAGTTGATGATATCATATTTATGTTAATGACTCCAGAAAAAAAGATTTGACATTTCATGAAAATTGTCTCCAATTTGCAGGAAATGTCAAATCCTTTTTTCTCTATAAGATAGCGTGTTATTTTGGCTGACTGTCGAGTACGATACGACCGATTGCCATTCAAAAGATATTCTCCGAAAATTTCTCTCAGTAATTTGTCGGTGGTCAGTAATTTTGACATGTATATCCATTTTGTCACCTATTGATGTGTATAAAATGCTGGGCGAGTGGCAAATAGTGTAGACCCTGATCAGACGCCGCATGTTGCGGCGTCTGATCTGATCTACATTGTTAAAAACAACAACAACAAAAAAAACACAACAACAAAAAACAAAGCATTGAAATCTATTAGATTATGGATAAATATCTAGAAAAAGTACAAAGCCAAGTAGACATATAAAGATATAAACAAAAAGCTGTGTCTTGCCAATATTCCTTGTAGCGTATTTGGCTGATCTATCTTCAAGAGCCAGTCTCTCTTGTACAAATCTGTAAAATTCAAGGGATGTATCTATACCACTTTGGGGATACTCTCGGACGTTACGCCTGGGGCTAGATGATACCTCAAGTTTCGGCAGTTCAATGCTAACGGAACTGTCCGACCTACTTGATACTGGAGAAAGACTCATTAAATCTGGACATCGATCAGAAGATGGCGTATGTTTGGTTAGGTATGCTGTTACTTTGTCGAGAGTTATTTCTGTATCTGAAAAAAGAAAAAGAAAAGCTAATGACAATAAATGAGCCCTAACGGTTAAAAACGTATCTTCGGACAAGTGCGCCCGGTAAAAATTCAGATCAGACAGAGCGATTCGCGCAGTCTGATCTGAATCTTCACTGGGCGCATTTTGGATAGCCAAGAATGCAAAGTTTCTTTATGCTGAGAACGAAGACTTTGCTTAAGCCGAGGGCGTATGCAGCCTCGCAAACTACAGTGTTGCATATGAAGAGACATATGAAGAGACTCAATCAAACCGAGTCTCCGATTTTCGTGATTTTATGTGTTTTTATGTGTTCTATGTTTCCAAAGGCAATCCTTTTTGACATTTATTTGATGAGACTCCGCGGACGCGCAGGCTGATTTGAGTCTTCGTTCAGCGCACATGTCAGAAATGTCCATTTTTATTATGTTTTCCACTTCAAATAAAATCATTCGTCTATATTGAATCCAGCGAAGACTTAAACCACAGTTTGATCAGTGTCTGAAGCTTTCTTTAGCTGAGTGATATCAGAGTCGCTGTGACTTTATCAACCCATGATCAATATTATTAAGGTAATATGACATATTGGGCAGTTGTTATGACAGACAGACAGTATTTTAGCCAACACACTTGCTTTTATGACAGACAGTATTTGCTTTTATGACAGACAGTATTTTGTCCAGCACAATTCTGTTGATTTTATGAGAGAAAACGTTGCTTTTGTCCAGCACAATCGAGTCAATTTTATGATAGACAATGTTTTTGTCCAGCACAATCCAGTTGATTTCGTAATAGACAATATTTTTGTCCAGCACGATCCATCTGATTTTATGATAGGCAATATTTTTGTCGAGCACAATGCAATTGCTTTTATAATAGGTTATATTTTTGTCCAGTACAATCCGGTTGATTTTATGACAAACATTTTTTTGTCCAGCACAATCACAGTACAAGCCGGTTGATTTTATGACAAACAATTTTTTTTTGTGTCCAGCACAATCAAGTTGATTTTGAATGTCAAGACAAAGCAATTGATTTTATGATAGACAATACTTCTGTCCAGCACAATCGAGTTGGTTTAATAATAGTAGGCCAGCTTTTAATAGTTAGTACATTAGATACCTACCAGTCAATCAACATATCGACGTTGAGAAACGGTTCTCCTAACAGAGGAAGAGACTATCGGCAGAAAAGAAAAGCCACGGCGTCCTTGGCTGTTTTCATGTTCAGCACAAGGAAATTCTCACGATTAATAAAGATTGTAAAACATTTCTGATTACTCTTCTGTGCAGAATCTCTGTCGGCGCAAACTCATACAAGCAATAACTAATAAAATTATCCGATATATCATAGCTTTAGATGAGAGAAGTATCCCGATAAATATTGGTTTCTTCTTTCTCCACGGAAACATATGCTGTGGATACTCATTAGAAGCGCTTCGGCGAGGCGCTTCTAATGCGTACTATATCATATGTTTCCGTAGAGAAATAAGACAAAAAAAAAACATCAATATTCTTTTGGTTTTAAAATGCTAATAACATTGCTTTCAATCTCTTTCAGTCTTACCTTCATACTGACACTGTCCGTCTCCTCCTCCACCATAGTCACAACCTTCTTCGCCCAAAATAGGTTTATCATTTCCATCATTTCTGGGGAGTATCACGGGACTTCCATTGTTCACATCGGATTGTATTTTACCATTCCTGAATTTACTCGCTGTCACATATGCTTTGGCTCTCTGCAAAGGAGTATCTTTATGATCATCATTGTTGATAACATCATCTTCTTTAACCATTAATTTTTCTTCATGTTTGTTCACAACTTGCATTGCCGCATCATCATTTTCATTCATGGTGAGCAGTGTTTCTTCTTCAATTTTGTTCGCTGTATGCACCGCTGCAGCATCACCTTCGACAATCATGCGCATTGCTGGAGCATTAATTTCCTTGACCGCGGACAAGGCTGTCACATCTTCATCAATGACATTGTCTGTGACAGCTTTGTAAAGGTTGCCCGTGTTTCTTAAGCACTGGCTATGAAGCAGATCTACAGATGTTTGACATGATATGTCTTTGAAAGAGGAGTTGTCAGTCTGGCTGGAGGATTCTCTGGGATGTGTTTCTGTCTGACACATTTCATCTTTATACAATTGGGGTTCAGTTTGGCTAGAACCGTCAGTATTGTTGCATTGGGCTGAAAGTACGAAATGCATAAGGTGGAAAAAGAGCCCTTATCACAGTATGCAGACAACGAGATCAGATTGCGCACTCGCACAAAACATTGATTATACTACAATACATTGACTGTACTATACAATACATTGACTGCACTATACAATACACTGGCTATACTGTACCAAAGCATTGGTGACACAATACATTAGCTATACTATACTAAAGCACTGGCTTAACTATACAATATATTAGCTGTATTATTCTAAAGCATCGGCTACACTAGATAAAACATTGGTTATATTATAAAATACATGTTAAACTATACTACACATTGGCTATACTATGCAATATATTGCCTATACTATACAATACATTGACTATACAATACATTGCCTATACTATGCAATATATTGACTATACTACATAATACCTATATTATACTTTATTATACATTGGCTATATTATACAATGCATTGACTATACAATACATTGACCATACTATGCAATATATTGACTATACTGTATAATACATTGACTTTACTACACAATACATAGATTTTATTATACAATTCATTGGCTATACGATATAATGCATTGACTATACTATACAATACATTGGCTGTACTATACAATATATTGACTATACTGCACAATACATTGGCTATATGATACAATACACAGACTATACTATACAATACATTGACAATACTATGGAATATATTTACTATACTGTACAATACGTTGACTATACTTTACAATATATATATATATATATATATATATATATATATATATATATATATATATATATATTCACTACACTGTATAATACAATACATTGACTATACTATACAATACATTGACTAGACTAAACTATGCAATATACTGACTATACTACACAATACATAGATTATGCTATACAATACATTGTACTATACAATGCATTGATTATACGATACAATACAATACAATAGCTATACTATACAATATATTGGCTATACTATACAATATAATGACTATACTATACAATATATTGACTATACTATACAATACAATACTTTAGCTTTACTTAACAATAAATTAGTAATACTTTACAATAGATTCACTAAAGTATACAATACATTGACTCTACTTTATGATACACTGACTATTCTATGCAATACATTAGTTATACTATACAATACATTGGTTATACTTTACAATTATTTGGCTATACTAAACAAACTATTTGCTACACAATACATTAGTTATACTATGCAATATATTTTTATTGTACATTGGGTATAGTATACAATATATATACTATACTATACAATATAATGACTATACTATGGAAAATATTGACTATACCATAAATACATGGACTATACTATACAATACATAGACTTTACTATACAATAGATTGACTACAATATTAAATATATTGACTATACTATACAAAACATAGACTATACTTTACAATACATTGGCTATACTATACGATGCATCAAATATACTGTACAATACAATACATTCATTATACTATACAATATATTGACCATTTTATACAATACGTTGACTATAATACATAATACATTGATTATACTGTACAGTACATTGGCTTTACTGTAAAATAAATTGACTATACTATACAATAAATTGACTTTACTATACAGGGCACAGCCTATACTATACAATTCATTGGCGATACTTTACAATGTATTGACTATGCTATACAATATATTGACTATACTGTACAATACATTGGCTATACAATACAATACACTGACTACACTCTAGAACACACTGACTATACTTTACAACACAATGGCTATACTATAATATACATTGATTATACTATACAATATATTTACTATACAATACATTGCCTATACTATATAATATATTGACTATACTATAAAATACATTGCCTATATTATACAATACATTTACTATAGTATACAATATATTGACTGTACTATACATTACATGGCTACAGTATATAATACATAGTGTATTGGCAAAGAGTACAGTATCCAATGATTCTGTAAAGGATCATCTTTTTTTTCTCTGAATCAACTTGGTTTGTCTCACAACTTCGTGCTCAATATGATTTAGTCTGCTATTTTTATATAACGAGGTAATCAATTAATAATGATTATTAGCTTTTATAGTGCAATGTTTTGTGAATTATTCTAGGGAAAAGACTATTATTCTTTTCCTAATACACCAGGCTCATATCATTAAATAATATATATATAATAAATATATATATATTTCTTTTATAAAAATGATATATTCGATCAATAATGATAACGTTTATGAAATATAAGATTTTATGGCATTTACATTATGCTCTTTGACATAAAGACGCCAGTTCAGAAACTTTTGGGACAATCCTTATATTTATCTTCATACCGGTTAATGTTAAGTGCTGCGTTTTCTTAGAGGGGTGTGTGTGTGGGGGGGGGGGGGGGTGGGGGTGGGGGGGGCGGTGTCATAAAAGTTGCTCCATATTTCACTTTAGTAAAGTATGTATTTTCTGATCCTTTAGATCCGATAGCTCATTTGGATACATTTGAAAATAGAAAATCGCTTAACTCGGGACTAGAATTGTACGTTGCTGTACACGAACAGACTGAATAAAACCTAGTCCGCTATTTTCGGTTATTTAATGTCACGATTTCTTGCTTCCATAGATTCCAAGGAAGTATGATTTTAATATTCAGAATCGTACATAACCAGTGCATATGATTTACAGCACGGCTATGAAGCGTGACGGACTCACCAACAGACTGACAGAATCCTATTACACTCCGGAGACAAAATGGTCAATGAGTCAACCTTTTAAAATTCCCATTGACTTTGATGTATATGAGCCAGCACACGACGAAACCTCTAAAATGGCATGTGCGCCCAGCGAAGACGCAGATCAGCTTTGGCATCCTCCCACTCTGATCAGAGTCTTCGCTGTCTGCATGGCTAACCATTGAGCGAATACTCTGATCAGATTGGACGGATGCCCAGGCTGATCTGAGTCTTCGCTGGGTGCACATGCCATTTTATTGGTTTTAGTCGGAGACTGCAGCCTCCTCCTCATACTTGGTTTGTTATCTCTACATTAACAATGGAAAGCTTACTACTAGGCATTACGACAAACGGGATGACTTCAATTTTCCCATTGTTAACTTTCCATTCCTGAGCAGTAATATCCCTTCTGCACCAGCATACGGCGTTTAAGTTTCACAGTTAATCCGTTATGCCAGAGCCTGTTCAAATTATCAGGATTTCATGGAGCGCGGGAAAGTGCTCACTACAAAGTTGTTGAGCCAGGGGTATAAAAAAAACTGGTAGCAACACTTCAGAAGTTCTACGGGAGACATCGGGATCTGGTCAATCCCTACATTATGGCAGTTTCCAGAATTGTTTCTGATGTTTTTGCCAATGACGCGCCATAAGTAGACTTCCCAAATCCCGGACATACGCTTCTACCGATATTTCCTTCGTTCAGGCCTATGGTCATGGTGGGCGAAGCTTGCTTACCAAGTAATGCTTACTATCCGCGGACGCCTGATTACACCCTTTATTCTGGGGTCCATGTGTGTTGGTCTGAACATTCTGATTCGTCATTCGTTTACGGATTTATGAGTTTAGATTATGGCTTAGGTACCATGACCGTAACTACTTTCAAGTGTCGTGCGCTGGCTCGCATCATGTGTCGTTGAACAATTAAATTCATCGCTCTTGGTGTACAGGTCTAAAAATGTACCGTTGGTAAAGAAACCGATAAACGAAATATACTAACTTTCATCAGCAGCCTACGCATTTTACTTAAAAATAGACAAAAAACATGTACATGTCGTGAAAACATTGTAAAAAGTCTGAAAACCTAATTTCGCGTTGACGTCAATGGTGAAGTCGCCGAAAATTGACGTAAACGTCTCGTACTTATATCATCTTTGAAAAAGTTTCTCAAGTCTGTGAAAACATTTTTTACCATAAATACATACGCACTTGATTGTTGTTTTAATCGGCTTCACTGGCATAAATTTTATGGAAATCGGTTAAGGTATATGAAGAGTCACTGAAAAAATGTATTGCAATGACTCAAAATGCAAAAAAAGTTAACTTATTTTTGGCATCGGAGCGTATTCATCATGAAAACATACCTATATAATTTCGACCCCCTTAAACCCCACTTTTATATAGTAAAACTGGGGTTTACAGGGGTATACATTATTTTTCTTATTTCTGCTCAAAACATAGATTGTGGGTACTCGTTAGAACCGCCTCGTCGAGGCGGTTCTAACGAATACCTACAATCTATGTTTTGAGCAGAAATATGATAAAATATTGGAGTTTTTTCTATCTGACAATTTTCAGTTTTTTGAGATGATATGTTCTATATATTTGAATAGGCGTGTTTTCGTAATGTCCCAATAACGTCGCTTCAACGCCGATGCAACATCATAAAACATGAGGTGACATTGTTTCAATATTGTGTAATTGCTCGCCAGTTGTTTTTGTTTAGAAAGAATGGCTTACGGTGTTTTGATTTGTATCTTGGCCTTTGAAAGAGATGACGGACATCGATAGGAGCAAAGAAAATGCTTCTGAGTAGGTCGTCTTTCCCAGTGTGGAGAAGAAACTGTATGTATCTAAGGTTCCTGCAAAACTTGGAGCTGAGGTATCCTGCTCTTGGCCATAGCTTCCACTGGTTGGTCACGGGGTCTACCTGAGCTGTAGCTTCTGTGGCTATCTGTAAAATCAAAGCACTGACAGCACTGATGGGTCGATTGTCTCTGATTTTAGGCTGGGATTTTGGTCTTGAACTGGGACTTAAGACTTTCATTAACCCTTAACTTCCTGTAATTTGAGCAAACCGAGCAAACACTGATCAGACGCCGCATTCTGCGGCGTCTGATCTGGTTCTGCACTGTTTGCCAATGCCCCAAATGTCCCAGTCCAGGTTTTACAGATAACTCTCTATCTACTCTGACGTCACAGTGACAAGAATAGCGCGGCTATAAATATCGATCCCTGGATTTCGTCTAACGCGCGGTTTGGTTACATTGGTCAATCATAATTACGTGAATAACTACCTTAATAATCACGTGGACAACTGCTTTAAGGATATACTATGGGTTGATTGTAAACAATCGACCCAACAAATGATTCTTTATCCATTTCTTGACAAACTCAGCAGACGACAAATTTCAGCAGACGATATTTTGAAATATTTTTCTTATTTTCCCAGTAAACAGACTTTGACATTTCGTGCAAATTGTCTCCTATGGAGACAAATTGTATGAAATGTCAAAGTCTATTTTCTGAGAAAAAAAATGTCCTTAAACTTTTATAAGCTCTTTTAATTCACTGTATATGTGTATAAAACTGCAAGATGAATGGCAAACAGAACAGTGTATAGTTTAATCACACTGTTAAAAAGATCCCGTAGATTTTACGGTAAAATATTCTGACTGCCAGCGGAATTACCGTCAATTTTTACGGGCGCCGGGAATCACCTCGCTAGGCAGGGCATAGTAGGGCAAGATAAGTAACGTAGGGCAGAGCAGAGGTGTGAACTACCGCACCGTATCTGAAGCCTACCAACCCTTACCCTGTTATATGAGATAATTCCTGCAAAAGTTCTATAGGTGCCCGTAAAAAAAATAACGGTAAATGCACTGTTAGCCAGTTGCCAGTGGCTTTACCTTAAAACCTATTTTTTTACAGTGCAGAAGGCGTGCTCTGTGGTAGAATGACGTATTCTGTGGCGGCTAACCTGGGTCTATACTATTTGGTCGGGCTTGTCTGGGTAAATACAGTAACACTAGCATGGACAATTGGATACACTTGGTATAAAAGAGGGACAAAAAAGTTAATGTGACAAAAGAAAAAGTTCATCATGTCCATCATGAAAACATGCCTACATAATTTTGACCCCCTTAAACCCCACTTTTATATCGCAGAAATGGGGTTTACAGGGGTATACATTATTTTTCTTATTTCTGCTCATAAACATAGATTGTGGGTACTCGTTAGAACCGCCTCGCCGAGGCGGTTCTAACGAGTACCCACAATCTATATTTGGAGCAGAAATGAAAAATATCAGTGTTTGGAGCAGAAATGAAAAATATCAGTTTTTCATCTGAAATTTTTCAGTTTTTTGGAGGTGAAATTTTCTGTATATTTAAATAGGCGTGTTTTCGTTATGATAGGCTATATATGGACAACGAAGATACAGCTCACCCTGCATTTTCACGCATTCTGAAACTGTACAAATAAGTAGAAAGCAAATTCAGAGGATTTATGTCCACCGCTTTTTAAAAATCCTCCAAAGGTACCGTAGGCTACTATGTATACAGTTTGATAGTACTGGAGCTCGAAAATGACTAAGTAAAAATGCGGAAAAGTGAAAAAAAAAAAAAAAAAAAAAAAGATCAAAACGCGGAATAAAGTGATAAAAATTAATGAGGATTATATCCAAATTATATGCATATCTTCAAAAACACCCGATCATTATAAAAAAACAAACAAAAAAAACAAAAAACAAAAAACAAAAAACAAAAAAACAACAACAGAAAAAAAAAAAAAAAAAATAAAAAAAAAAAAAAAAAAAAAAAAAAAAAATTAAATAAAAAACAAGATCGGCATCAAACTGTAGGAAGATTTGCGGGCACAAGGTAATCGCTACTTACACACTGACAGTATCTGAGCCTAATGTGATCCTTGTATGTGAGTATGTGAGCCTTGAATGACTAAGTTCAAAATGCGAAAAGTGATAAAACAGATTAATCTGAGGATTATATCCAAATCACGTGCACATCTTTAGACCACGTCAAAACATCTGTACAGTTGCAAAAAGATCGCCATAAAACTGTAGGAGGGGGTACAGACACAAGGCAGAGGTTCCGGAACAACACACCACGAACCATGGAAAGCCGATCACCATGCCCCATCGCCTTTCTTCGAAAAGGAGTGGTAATAACTACAAATGAAACATTACCATAACATCAAATATTGTAGTATGATCTGCATCAGTTAAATTAAGAGTAGGTCTGCGTCGAAAATTCATTCTTCAGTTCATATTTAAATTTCTACTATATGAGAGCTTCACTCGTAACCTTAAAACTAAGACCAAGTTGAATGACGTTGCTTATTTCTATGGTTACTGATGCGACGTTACTTATCGTTCAGCGTTGACGTCACGTTCTTATGCTTTTTTCAATTAACCCATTCTGATCAAGAAATCTCCATAAGGTTAATTGGCAAACAGTGCAGACCCCAGATCAAACGCCACAGAACGCGGCGTCTGATCAGGGACTACACTGGTTGCATTGAAAATAGGATTTTCTAATAAAAACCAACCAGTGCTAGTGAAAATAGACCGGTCCTAAGAGTTGATGTAGAAGAGTCCGCTCGACGTAAATGGGTTAGACAGCGGCAGACGACTTTATTATAACTTTTTTTTTGGAGAATACGGTTTGACATTCTATCAATTATCTATTTTCGAGACAATTTCAATACAACAACAACAACAACAACAACGACGATGACGACGACGACAACAACAACAACAACAGTTGTCGTTATTTGTGCAGAAAACGAGTGTGGTAGACCAAAACAATATAAAGTAGAAAGTCTCCATGACAGAAATGCGGCAACTAGAAACTGTGTCAGCCTAATTCAATATTTTAATCACCTTCTGCAGTGATAAATCACACTGAGATGTTGGAAGACATTTACCATGCTGAATTTTAAAATGAAACAGACATTTAATGTCTTTCTTGTTTTGACTTTAAACAAAGGGCTTGGTATTTCATTTTTCTTTGCATTTAAAACATTTCTTTTGAAAAGTGTTCCAAGTGACCTCTCCCTCAAACAAAACGGGGTCTACATTGTTTTACTCAGGCCTGCCTTTCAGCACACATAGAGTAAGTACGGTAATTTGACCAAATCGAACCTTATCAGAAATCATCCTGGATCCGCCCCTGATTTTCATCAGTGATATGTAAAAGAGAGATAGCAGAGGAATTTGGATTTTCTTTATGCACAGCACAAGAAAATGACATTCATATTTAGAGAAAGATGACCCAGATCCCGCAGTCTGACCAGGACCTTCTTTGTTCACTTACAGAATTAATTGATTCTGAAAGGTTCAAACAAATAACTAAATTTACCATAACATCAAATATTGTTCTGCGCTGATCTGGATCAGTTCGATGAACGAGTACGTCGGAAGTTAATTCTTCAGTTACACTTTTAAATATCAGTTATATGTAGTTGGCTAAACATTCGACATTCGACTTTCGAAAGTTGAGCCGCACGACATTTGGCATTCGTGTTCAAATGTCAAATGTCGTGTGTCTCAACATTTAAATTTCGCATGCCGAGTGACTCAATGTTCGAATGTCGACTCTCTCGACATTTGAATTTTGAATGTCGTGTGGCTCAACATTCGAACGTTAAATGTCGTGTGGCTCAACATTCGAACGTTAAATGTCGTGTGGCTCAACGTTCGAATGTCGAGTGTCGTGTGGCTCAACATTCGAATGTCGAGTGTCGTGTGGCTCAACATTCCAACGTCGAATGTTATGTGTCTCGACATTCGAATGTTGATATGTTGTGTGGCTCGACATTCAAATGTCATGTGGCTCAACATTCGAAGTTTGAATGTTGTCTGTCGCTTTATTCGAGAGTCGAATGTCGTGTGGCTCAACATTTGAATGTCGTGTGACTCAAAATTTGAACATCGAATGTCATGTGGCTCAACATCCGAATGTCGAATGTCATGTGACTTAACATTCGAATGTCGAATATCGAATATCGTGTGGCTCAACATTCAAATGTGGAATGTTTAGCCAACTTTACTCAGCTTTAAAATTCTATTAATATGCCAGTGCTTTACTTCCATTTTTAAAACTAAGACTGAGCATCAAAGATTAATACTGGCTAACGTGGCTGATTTCAAGGATACTGAAGGGACGTTACGTACAATCCAATGTTGATGTCTTGTAAACACAGGCGCTTACATTGAATTCTGCCCATCGATTCTTAAACGCTGGTAAAGCATCGGATTTATAATCAACAGTTTGCGGGTGGGATCCCAGCGAGCACCAAGTGTTGTGTCCTTGAACAAGAAACTTTATTCACATTGTTTTTATTAACTGGTTTCTGCCAAGGAAGGCCTGCCTAGAATGCATACAAGGGAGTATGGCAGTATAATGTGGAAAGAAAGAAACTAAAGGGGCTTCTCAGAAACAAATATCGAATATACGATGTTACCTTTGAATATCCCAGAGACAGAATTTCAAGCGCCTAATGATACTTTTTTTTATCTTTAACTTGCTTGATTTAAATATAGGAGCTTGAAGTATATTTCTTTTTCTTTTCTTAGTGGCGCTGTGTGACTTTCGAAGAAAATTCGAGGACAAGCATTTCACATAATAGGTTTTGGGTCAGTAACCATCATGCCTGCATTTGCCTATGCATTTTGGTAAATTTTACATCTTACAAAGTACTGCAGATTTTTCAATTATATTTTCAACTTTTATTTGAAATATGATCTTCTCTGGCTAAAATAAAAAAAGAAATAGACAAGATTTGAACATTTGAAAGGAGATATCATTGACTGAAATGTCAGGATTTTAAGCCCTTTGAATAAGCGGCTGGCAGTGTTTTCACCTAGTAGGTAAGTGCAGCTCTTTACCTGGAAACAACATTTGGTACCAATACAATACAAAACACTCGGATCACTAAACAAGAGAATGCGGACTACATTATATATCTGCTTATCATTGCTAACTGGGCCACTAATTAATGCTCTGCCGCATATTACACTGGGTTGTAGTTTGTCCATACCATAGCACATCGGCTTAAATCACCAAACAACCCTTCCGACAGTCATATAGGATACATTCAGACTTTGATATCGGAGTGAAACAGAATTCGCGACCAAATAGGCTACTAGTTTCACGGTCAAAGAGCAGTTACATATTTCAGTCAATCATATCGCGAATGCAAATTACCACGGATTCTCATCAACAAACAAGATGGCGAATGTGTCAAGTAACTGTCCTGAGAGCTATATCGTGGTTTAACCCGATGAGCTGTTCAAACAAATACAGCGAGCATTCTACTTAAATCTATATCGGACCGTTAATATCGGCCCGACAGTATTCTTGTTAAGTAGAGATAAGTAGAGTGCTAATTGAGAACGAGCCCGTGTCAACTGTAAAGTGGGTGGAGCATTGCCACTTGTAAAGTGGGCAGAAAATTTTTGGCTCCGTTCGCAATGACAAGAGCATATATATAAACTGGTCCGCGCCATGCGAAAACGTGTCTTCGGGCATATGCGGACAGCGAAGCCCCATTTCAGCATGCGCATTCGCACAGTCTGATCAGGGCCTTTGCTATCCGCAAACAGATAAAAAAAATCATTTGATACTATAGAATGATTAAATGGAGAGCCAAAGCCTGGATGAGACTTGGAGCATGTGCAAGATGATGTGAATCAGCACAGTTTGCGCATGCTCGAAGGCACTTTTTCGCTTGATGCAGCCCAACTGGTCTATATGGCCACGATATCACCGAAATTTTATCAGCTGTAAAGTGTCCGTACTCGGATAGCATTGAAAATCGTACAGGCATGTAACGAAAGTAATAACTTGAAGATCCTGTGGATTTAAAAAGTAGGGCGAAATTTAAAATTTTTACAGAAAATCGATCAATTTGTTTCCTTTGAAGACAACCTGAATAAAACACCAAGCCCCGTTTTCTGTTAAACATACAACAATATCAGCTGTCATTTGCCCATTTTGTCTGGAGAGTGCTAAAGGTAAGATGGCTTCTTTGTCTTTGTGGAGTATCATACTTAACCATTTCAGCCATGCAGACCAAAAACAGACACCTGCGCAAACAGTGTAGATCCAGATGAGACGGCTCGTCACGAGCCGTCTCATCAGGAACTGCACTGTTTGTCATTCCAGTTTTTATTTTTTGAGTGGAACCCATATTTGCATTAATGGACATACATGTATCCATATTCAAGACGAAAGTGTCCACTTCAAAAACTCAGGGGTGAAAGGGTTAATGAGATTCTTTCACTCTCAGCGACGGCAACCCTGCCAAAGTTGTTTCTTCGTCTACTCTCAAAGGAAATAATTTGCTCAGGATTAGTGTACTGGAAAGCAAACGGAGATGTGACAAAAGTTTTCTCCGAGGTTTTCTCCTTCGTCAAAAATGGCGGCAAGAAAATTTACCAAGTATATACGTTTTTCACAAGGGAGACAGCTTTTGCACATCTTCCATTTCAGAAAAAAAAAAAAAAAAAAAAAGAAGAAAAAACTGTGACAAAATTGCCTACCCTGCGCATGTACATTTCACTTAAAAAAAACTGAACCATATGAGTGTAAAAACATAACCGTATGAGTGTATGATTTCACTTAAAAAAAACTGAACCGTATGAGTGTAAAAACATAACCGTATGAGTGTAAAAACATAAAATGGGAACACTTGATTTTTCCTGTCCGTCATTTCTTACAATAACGCATTCTGACGGACGACCTGAGCAACAACAACAACAACAAAAACCAACAAAAAAAAAAAAAAAAAAAAAAACATTTTACTCGGATCATACATCCGCCCGGACACTTTGGGTAAATACGATGTTATTGAAATAGACGTCACTAAAACAACAACAAACAAACAAACAAACAAAAAACAAACAAACAAAAAATACAAAAAAAAAAAAAAACAACAACAAAAAAACAAAAAAAAAAACAACAAAAACAACAACATAAAACAACAACAAACAACAACAACAAAAAAAAAACACACACACACAAAAAAAACAAACAAACAAAAAACAACAACAAAAAAACCCCCAAAAATCAAAAACAAAAAAAAACAACAGTTGAACCGCAACGTCAGAAAACGTATCTCAGACATGTGCGCCCAGCGAAGATTTTGATCAGTCTGCGCATTCGCGCAGTCTGATCAGAATCTTCACTTGGCGCAATTTGAATATCCAGAGATGCAACGTTTCTTCATGCGGATAACGAAGACTCTGATCAGACTGTAATGTACGAGTAAATCGAAGTTTGATGGCAATAAGGAGTCAAATCAACAATACAGCACGTCAGTCTTGTAACAAATGCATTTAATGAGAAACAGGCAACCGTGTTTTAAATCACATAAGACAAAATATTTAGACGTAAACGTCTAAGTATCGGCGCAAATTTTGTTCATGTTTACATAGAGATATGGGACAAGGGTATACCAAAGTTTAATTTATCTTTTAAATGTAATAGGTAAAAAAGAACGACAATGTGATTCTTTAATGTTTGCTTTTATTAAGCTTTAGGAAGTTTCTTGATTGAAATGAAAATAAAATAGAAATTAATCTGCTTATAACACAGTTTGTTTTAAGATTTTTTTTTATTTGCCGTCACAAACCTACTTCCCGGCAAATATAAAACCGAGCTAATCGAATAGTCTACCATATGTAAAAATCCAAAGCTATATTCAGACATTACGAAAACATGCCTATTCAAATATATAGAAGATTTCACCTCCAAAAACTCAAAAAAAAAAATTCAGATAAAACCCCCGATATTTTTCATATTTCTGCTCAAAACATAGATTGTGGGTACTCGTTAGAACCGCCTCGGCGCGGTTCTAACGAGTACCCACAATCTATGTTATTTAGCAAAATAAGAAAAATAATGTATACCCCTGTAAACCCCAGTTTTACTATAAAAAAGTGGGGTTGAAGGGGGTCAAATTTATATAGGCATGTTTTCGTGATGGAGACCGGCGCGATTCGCGCGCCGGTCAATTACTGCTCATGAAGGGACTCGATTAACTCTTTCACTGCCACATGCAGTAGTTATAGGCTTTTGCAAACAGTATAGAGCCAGATGAGACGGCTCAATGAGCAGTCTCATCTGGATCTACGCTGTTTGACATTCAGTCTTTCAACTTTACATATAACTGTCTTTCCAAACGATAGTTTGTTAAAAAAAAAAAAAAAAAAAAACGTCATCTGAAATTTGGCACCGAAAGAGTTAAATTGAGTGTTATTTTCGTTTTCTTTAATGTGTTCGTTGCTTTCAAAGGAAGCAGTTTCTCAGTATTTACCCAGCAAAGACACAGCGTCGTAGTAACGTTGTTTCAATGTCACTTCGACGTCATCGTCATGACGTCGCAGGTTATTACGATGTTGTGTGTGTACTAGGTATTCACCTTCACTACAGCTAGTGTTAAGTACTGTGTGGCGAGCTAGAAAGTCTTTATGTACTTCATCATAGTGAAATTTATGTTTTCTGGTCTTTTGGGAGCAATGAATCCATTTAAAGGCCTCTATAGTCCTCAAAAATAGACCTTTTTTATCCAAGAAAAATTTAATAAACTGATTTATCACATGACCGTCGAGTTATTCAGTGAACTAACCCATGTCATAAAAATCATATAACCACATGTGTTATAACAGCTGCAAGGCTCCCCATTGGTTAGTCTAATTACCCTCATTAATATTCGTATTACTCCGCTTATTGATAGCAACCAAGATGATCAAAATGGTGTCCGCGTTCGCCGATACAACTTTCACTTTTGAAACAGATCTTGCTTTCAATTTTGAGATGATTTTGAGATGAACGATAAATGTCAGACCGATGGAAGGGGAAGACACAACACAATCACAGTGTGAATAACCTCGGACCTAATAATACCATATTGGGTCCAAGGAATAACGCAGGTACCAGAAATATTCATGGTGGTTAAAATTCGATGTTTTCCGGCAAAATATGTAGAGGCACTTTCAACATATGTGTCGTCAAACAGTCAACGAAAAAAAAAAAAAAAAAAAAAAATCACCTCCTCCAAAAAAGCATTGGAGGATAACATGACTCCGACAGTTAATAAATGTGTCATATTAAAATCCAAACTACAGTTAAAATGTTTTATGTTCTTGAAATCTGTCATTTACCTTGGTGTATCAACCACCGTATAAACCGTATTGAAATAGGTCAGCTGACTTCGTGGGATTTCCCTACTGGTTCTCAGCGACGTATTGACTCGCTGAATGACGTTGAAGGGAATATTTATTTTTAAATTCATTTATTCAAATGAAATATATATTAGCTTAAATAAAATCATCATTAATTCCTACATTTTAATGAAGTAATAAATGCCATATTTATCTTGTTTCTAGTTATTTTCGGTACTTATCAAATCATATGCGAACTATTTTTGTTGCGTAGTACTATTGAACCCTTGGTAGTGAGTTGTTCCGCTTAGTTATGGAAAGCCGTTATCTTAATATATTTTGTGCATTTTTTGTCATCGGAAGGGCCATGTGATAAACAGAATCTTACATTCGTGGTCATTTAATATGAAATTTATGAAACTCGTTGGGTAATTTCGGTATTTTGCTCGCCAAGGCTCGCAAAATATCCTGATATTACCCAAACTCGTTTCATAAATTTCATATTAAATGACCACTCATGTAAGATCCTCTATATATAGTATTAATACGATCATAAAGTGTAGCTCTGACAGCCTGTAAAATTTCGATTAGTCTCTCGTTAACTGGATCAAAAAATGAAATGACTTTTTATCGTGTCTCTGAATTAATTTTGACAACATTAAATTTGGCAACACTAATTCAGAGATACGATAAAAAATCATTTCATTTCAATAACGAGAGACTAACAGAAATTTTACAAGCTGTTAGGGGCCCCATTTTATGATTGTATTAATACCATATATCAATTTATTAAACCTTTCTTGGTGAATAAAATGTCTAGTTTTGTAAAATATAAAGCCTTTAAACTAATTTCAACTAAAACAAAAAAAAAAAAAAAAAAAGAAAGAAAAAAAAAAAAAAAAAAAACACACAAAAAAAAAAAAAAAAGAAAACCCACAACAAAAACAACAACAAAAAACAACAACAAAAAAAACCCAAAACAAAACAACAACAAAAAACAACACAAAACAACAACAACAACAACAACAACAACAACAAAAACTAGATTATCGCTCTAGTCGGTACTAGGAGGCGCGAGCAATGTTGGCTTCACCCATTTATGCCGACCGCAACTCTTTGAATAGGTCCATTTCCAATAAAAGGTGTGTCTTGTTAGTTTTTAATATTGTCATGTTTTGTGGAAATTCTTTATTTTAATGCAACCAATGTAGACCCTGCTCAGACGCCGCGTTACACGTCGTCTGATATGAATGTACACTGTTTGCCAGTGTCCACTTTATGTAACGCTGGGCATAATTGGATTAAACATATTTATTTCAAATGCGAATTCAAACAACAATAACGTTTAAAGAGTAAACAGAACCTTACACTAAATATTGGATAGTTTTCATGTCGTCTCTCGATGTGGCTTAAGTACGGGCAGTAATCTCGTCACTCATGGCCACTTGTTATGCAAAGAAATAAGCGACGTGTATATCCGGATATGAGTAGCGCGAGTTAAAAAAGGTGGCTGTTTCAAGTGGGTTGTCGACAATCTGGGGCCTTTGTCGTCTAGGAAGGCGTTATTTTAAAAGTTGGAGAATACTATTCTGCGCGGAATTAAATTCCATACAACCCAACACCAAAATCGACGTCAAAATGTAATTACTGTGCCTGGCATTTGTTTCATTCTGGCGACATTCGCTCCGAATTCGGTGCCATTTTGGTTTGTATTGTTATGATTGTAATACGTTTGCCAAATGACGGCGTCTGTTCAATTCAAGTCAATTCAAGTCGTTACGCAAGATGCAGATATGGCTGAAAACATAAATTTTAATCGGTAAATCGTCCAAAATGGCACCGAATTCGGAGCGATTGTCGCCATATATATAGTGAAACAAATTCTAGGAACCGTAGCTGTATTTTGACATAGATTTTGGCGCTGGGTGGTATGGAATTTAATTCCGCACGGAATAGCATTCTCCAACTTTTAAAATAACGCCCTCTTCGACGACAAAAGCCCCAGATTGGCGACAACCCACCTGGAACAGCTTTGTTTTTAGCTCACGCTACTAATATCCGGATATTCACGTCACTTATTTGTTTGCAAAGCAATTTGCCAAGAGTGGCGAGATTACTGCCCGTACTTAAGCCACATCGAGAGACGACACTCACCTGGTTTGGAAAAAAACATAACACAGGTGCTAAAAAAATATAACCTAGATCGCTGACCTGAGGCTTTTGGGTGCATTCCACAGTTTCGCACTTTTGAACCTGGGGCAAAAATGTCAATAACTAGGGGTAGGGCTAGAAACCAGTCTGAAAATACTTTTTGCTGCACATTTTGACCAAAACTGAAGTTTTATGCTTGTCAGTTATTGTTAACACTGATAAAAAAGACTTTTCTTGAGGTCACATGACCTTTTTATAAAACAGTGTAGGTAAAATACGAAACTGTTGAACTCTGTCTGGTACCCGGTTTTACCTTGTCAAAAATTGTAGCATGCTTTTCTGTGGATTTTATCTTAAAAACGAGGTGGCTTACAGGTATTGATTTCTGGATAAAAGTAATATTCTGTAGGCGCTCTGTCAAATTTCCAACTGTTTCAGACCAGTGCATTGTCCTGGAGTTGATGATAATCATTCGAAAACTGCACTTTTTGCATAAATTTGGCCGCAGTCGGAGGGGGGTGGGGTATTGTTTACATTAGTGCAACAGCAGGTTTTGGTACATTGCAGTTATTTTTATGATGCTTAAATTATTATTTGGTATGTTTGCAATTTATTGATACAGTACCTAATGGACAGGTACTGTTATATTTGCTGTGATTGCATTTTATGTATGTGAGGGCTGTGAACAGATAGAAATGCAAGTCAAAACTGTGGAGTGCACCCATTAACACAGATCTGAATTTTCAAGTTTGTTTAAAGTTAAAATATAGTATTTAAATTTCAAATTTAGCACTTTCTTGTCAACATTACACTATTTTCCTTGCTTTGAACAGCAGATTATGAAAATTATAAAGATTCTAAAATTTTCTTGCAGTATTCCAAGGGAGATAACTCTGTTTTTCTGCACATCTTCCAAAGAGGTTTATACCTATTTTAAGTACCCTCAGACCTATTCAAAGAGCACATTTTGTTAAAATAGATGCATTTACATTGATAGAAAGGTATTTTTGTCAAAATTTGTTTATTTGTACATGTATTTTGTCATTTATATAGTCAGAATATTCAGTACATCCAGTACATCTCCATGCTGACATGGCAGGGTTAGTGTTTGCTTCTGTTCTAACTGAAAATGAAGTTTCGTACTGTAAATACCAACTTCACCGACACTGAAATTACACCGCTTCATGTCATCTTTGGCTTGCACCAAAGATAAAGACAAATATGGACTTATTCAATTCCAATTCAGGGGATGGCGAGTCAAAGTGAAGGCACATTGGTTATCTGTTTATGTACAAAATCATTTTCAGCAAACACTCATAAATGCCATAACTTGTTTAACAAAGCATGTATTTAATATTAGGGTTTATTGTTCAGAGAGGTGTGTAAATGCAGCCACCGCCGGCCTCGGTGGCTCAGTTGGATGCGCCGTCCGACTGGAGACCAGGAGGTCGCGGGTTCAACCCCCGCCGAGGTCGGCAACATTCTTTCGTGGAGATTGATCATGAAATATTTTCTGCGGTCATTCTCTCCCTTCCGCTGATTCAAGAAGGGCAGTTGTCAGTTTCTGGCGAAAGGATGTGCACAATACTGGTTAACCGCTTAGAGGACTAAGCCTGCCCAGTAAACGTGTGGTTAGGTAAACTGACCGCGCTCGACATGACCCCATTGGGTTGACTGGGCCGTAAAACCTCAACACAAACAAACAAAATGCAGCCACCAGAGTATGGATGGTACCAAGATTGATTGTACCAGATTTTCTTCAAAACTGGTCAGTATACAAGATGATTCAATTTTATTTTTTTTCCATTTTTGCAGGGTGTAGTTTCCTTGGCAGTTGTAGTGGATTAGCAGTCATATTTGTTGCCAGCACTTGACAAGCAGTTAGATATTTCTCAACACTTTGACGGATTGTTTGTGTAGCTGTGTTACAAGTATTTTCACTGACATCTTCCAGAGTACCCGGATTTTTATATTTCGGTGGGTAGGACCTCTGACAGTTTCTTTTAAATGTGTGACTTCAGACTGCACTTTCTCGAAGACATTTTGAACACATGTTAAGTCAGACCAACATGTGGATCTTCTCATCTGGAGCACTTTTATATCCAATTATATATATCCACATTTATAAATAAATCCAGAAAACAAGAATTATTCCTTAGTATATAATCTCAGAAGCAAGCAGACATCATGTGTGCTGTTCCAAAACATATGCATTTCTGGCCTGATTGCTACAAGCACACCTTACTTGCAGCTAAAGTTGGTGAAATGCAATCAGAATTATGCCATGAGAAAAGAGCCTTTTTTGACATACATACAAACAGTAGATACCTATATACATACAAACAGCAGATACCCTGATCAGAGGTTTGATCAGGGAATTTGCTCTTTCCTGGTCAGGCACATAGTATACAGCACATATATGTATATATATACAATACAGAGTACAGAAAAGAGCCTTTTCATGAGGAAAATAGTCTCAGTGGCATCTGTCAACAGTGAACACCAAGATCAGCCTGTGGAGAGTACCTGCACAGTCTGATCAAGTCATGAACTGTTCATTGTTTGCAAGAGCATTATTAAACACGGTGCTGATTTCTTCAAGAAAACACCGAATGCCCAGATGAAGACTGCGCGGGCTCGTCTGCTGAACTGGGCTTGGCTCAGTCTGTTTCGGATCATCACAGTCCAGCTGATCAGGGCACCTAAATGTTGTAGGACTGTTCTCTTGTCACCAGTCCAAGCTCATATCTGTTTTATCTTGCTTAATACTATTTCTATATCAAGTTTGGTTTACAAAGATAACTGCAACTATTTATTCTAGTGTGCTCATAGTCAGGTGAATTATCTCCCTTTCACTATGAAGAACAAATTATAAAGTTTGTGTTTGTAATACCAGTCATGTATCACTGTAAATGGATGTGCTGGCAGGATGGAAGTGTAATATAAACCTTTTTCATAAAAAATAACTAATACTAGAGTGTTTTTGCTGGCTTAGCAGCTCCTAAGACTGTAACTTTGTATATAAAACACATATTTCTGTATGTGAAATGTGTTTGATTTCAGTTGCTGAACAAGCAAGACCAGAAGTCACTGCCCACTGAACTGCATACAGAATGACTTGTCTATTTATTCCTATTATTTGTGTAACAGTGGACAAAAATCTATGGTTTTTATAAAGATATTCTGACAAATTTTGACATATACCGGCCAAATCACTTGATTTCGCGATTTGGCCGCACAGAGACTAGCATGCATTATAGTCAAATTCTTTCTCAGTAATACATCATGGAAGAAAAAAAGTGGTCTTTTTGTTGATCATGTAACTTTTGCTGCAAGAATATTACCATTTTGTTGCAAGTAGACAAGTTTGAATTTTCCTTAAAGGGTGCATTCCACAGTTTCGCACTTTTGAACCTGGCAAAAATGTCAATAACTAGGGGTAGGGCTAGAAACCAGTCTGAAAATACTTTTTGCTGCACATTTTGACCAAAACTGAAGTTTTATGCTTGTCAGTTATTGTTAACACTGATAAAAAAGACTTTTCTTGAGGTCACATGACCTTTTTATAAAACAGTGTAGGTAAAATACGAAACTGTTGAACTCTGTCTGGTACCCGGTTTTACATTGTCAAAAATTGTAGCATGCTTTTCTGTGGATTTTATCTTAAAAACGAGGTGGCTTACAGGTATTGATTTCTGGATAAAAGTAATATTCTGTAGGCGCTCTGTCAAATTTCCAACTGTTTCACACCAGTGCATTGTCCTGGAGTTGATGATAATCATTCGAAAACTGCACTTTTTGCATAAATTTGGCCGCAGTCGGAGGGGGGTGGGGTATTGTTTACATTAGTGCAACAGCAGGCTTTGGTACATTGCAGTTATTTTTATGATGCTTAAATTATTATTTGGTATGTTTGCAATTTATTGATACAGTACCTAATGGACAGGTACTGTTATATTTGCTGTGATTGCATTTTATGTATGTGAGGGCTGTGAACAGATAGAAATGCAAGTCAAAACTGTGGAGTGCACCCTTTTGGTTCCCCGCTATATTTCGTTATATGAAAATTGAAACCAGAAGTCACAGGTCATCGGACAAGGTTATATTTATCTGCACTTTTCGTAATCTGCTCAAGCGATTGCGTACGAATATCCAGGGTAATTACAGAACAGAAACGTGTGAAAATGTGCCTACATGTGCTCCCAGCGCAGACTTGGATCAGCATCCGCGCAGTCTGATCAGAGTCCTCGATGGACGCTCTATGGATTACAAAGCATCCAATTATTCTTCACCACTTTGAAAAAGAATTCCTATACATAAACATTAGGGTGCATTCCACAGTTTCGCACTTGTGAAAAAACGAAAATAGTTAGGGGAAGGGCTATAAACCAGACTGAAAATTCTTGGTGCACATCTTGCCAAAAACTGAAATTCTATGCTTATCATTTATTGTTAATAAAATCATTTATTGTTAATAAAAAACAACAACAAAACAACAACAACAAACACACACAAACACACACACACACACACACACACAAGACTCTTCATGAGGTCACGTGACCTTGATTTTTGAAATATGTAAAATACGAAACTGTTGAATCCTGTCTGGTATCAGGTTTTACCCTGTCATAAATTGTTGCATGCTTTTTGGTGAATTTTATTGTGAACATGGTGAAAACGACGTGGCTTGCTGATATTCATTTCTGTATACAAGTAATCATTTGTATTTTTCAACTGTTCCAGGTCAGTGCATGGTCCTGTAGGTGAGGATAATCATTCAAAAGCTGCACTTTTTGCATAAAGATGGGTGGTTGGGGTATCGTTTACATTAGTGCAAAAGCAGATTTTGGTACATTGCAGTAAGGTTTATGATGATTAAATTATTATTAGGTATGTTTGTAGTTTATTGATACAGTACCTAATGAACTGATAAAAGTACCGTAATTACATTTTATTTGTGTGACGGCCATGCACTAGAGAAACGGAAATCAAAACAGTGGAATACGCCCTATAGAGAAATGTAATTTTCTACTGGCGTAGTCTCCTTTTGAAAAGAGTGCTACCACTTTGAAATGCATCAATTTACCTGACGGTGCTGTCTTATAAATTCTACATATTGTATAGAAACACTTCGAAATGCAAATCTAACGTAAATAAGTATGTTTAACAATTTCCCGAAATACGTTATCGTTGCACAAAAAAAAAAAAAAAAAAAAAACAACAACAAACAAACAAAAAAAACAAAAAAAAACAACAACAAACAAATCAACAAACCGCATGTTTTGGAATATTATGTTAAATTCAATGTCTTCTTTTATTTTGAGCTAAACAGATTGCGTATTGATCTTGCTCATGCGGCTGTCATTCGTTGTCTCTGGTACGAGGCACAGCTATACATTTGTAGGGCGGAGGCATTGCCGCCAAGTTCGAAGAGAAACATGTAGCATCCACCGAGACTGCCTTACTATGTTTTGGTGGTAGAAATTTGAACTTTTGTATTAACGATGTCACATACAGGAACATTCTGGATCTGGCCATAACCTCACCGACACAGTTACGTCTACCAACACCAAACAAGAGCCATGCTTGACGGACTTTACTCTCTGGCGGAAGTAAATCACCATCCGAGTCGAGAAAACGCTCTGGGCGAAAAACGTCAGGGTCGCCCCAAACGCTTGGATCTCGATTTACCGTCCACAGGTTGGCTATTATTCTAGTATCCTTTTTGATATCGTAACCTTCAAATTTGCAATCTTCCATACAATTATGTGGCATAATAATCGGAATTATATTGGTTATTCGTAAACATTCCATTATGGCGGCTTCAGTGTATGGCATTTTCGTCTTGTCGTTAAGAACTGGCAGTCTGTCTGTACCGATCACTGACATGATTTCGTCGTGTATTTTCTCCATGCAAGTGATATTGTTTATTAAACAGAGGAAGATAGATGTCATGGCAGATATTGTCGTTATCAGACTCGCGGCTATTGCAGCCAGAACCATTCCCTTCATTATGTTTTCGTCAAACCAACTTGTACCTTGCTCTCTTTCTTCACGCTGTATCTTAATAAAAGCATCGACAAGCCCCCTCGTAACTCCAGGAATATATGTTTCTTGGTATCCGTATAAGTATCTGTCTAAAATCGCTTCTTGCCGCTTTAAAACAGTTTGATATATTCGCTTATATTTGCCTGGCAAAAATCGAAGAAATGGCAAGTTGAATAAGAAAAATTCAACCGTTGGATTTAGGTATTCATTAAGACTTCTGATAAAGTCCCACACCAGTCGAACGTCGCCATCCGACATAGGCTCACCACAAACAAGAATAGATACCAAGTTCCCTAATGAACGCTCGAATATAGGACTGGGATCAAAGTCATCACTATCAAAACTTTTAATCCTTTCGATAAGTCTTGTTATCTCAGTTTTAACAGTGGTTTCAAACTTTGGTACGCCGTCCCCGTACAGGTGTAGGGCTGTATGAAATAATTTTCGCTGTTTGAATAATAGCTTATTATAACGTGATACAAGCATACCAGAATAATTGTTAGACAAATACTTTCCAGTGAATGATTCTGGTCTGTCATTAAATATCGCCCCATACTTTTCACTTCCAAACGCCTTCCGTATTAAATCTGGCGAGCTCAGCACCACCATATTTGTCTTCATGATGTTGCAAAAGAAAATCGGGCCATACTGTTTACTCCAGGCGTCAAGGTTTAAATGGAACTTGGCAGAATTTACCTGAAACGTATTTCCTATAAACGGCCATCTGCTAGGACCATCCGGTAGATGTTTTGGTTCGAATCTCTTCCGTATCCAACGGTAGCACAGGAAAATTATCAGCAATAAAATAGCAAGCCACATCTTTTTTTTTTTTTGCTTTAGTTTATAAGGCTGATACTTTCCAAATGACTTGTATTTAACCTTTACCACAGCTAGGGCAATTTTTATAGGCGACAAAGTAATTATATTTATCTTACTTGTAACACACTGGTAAACCCGATATTTTTGCAACCATTACGAAAACACGCCTATTAAAATATACTTAAAATTTTACCACCAAAAAAATAAAATTTTCAGATAAAAAATTCTGATATTTTTCATATTTCTGCTCAAAACATAGATTGTAGGTACTCGTTAGAACCGCCTCGCCGAGGCGGTTATAACGAGTTTCAACAATCTATGTTTTTGACCAGAAATAAGAAAAATAATATGTACCCCTGTAAACCCCAGTTTTACTATGTAAAAGTGGGGTTTAAGGGGTCAAAATTCTATAGGTATGTTTTCGTGATGGGTTAAATACTATCAACCACGGTACGAAATATCAAGTGCGTGAGCATGCGCAGTGTAAAAATATATTTGTCAATAAGTGAGAAAACGTTTAACGTCTTTATATGTACCATATTTGCAAAAACTTTCATTTTATTGTTAGCGGTGAAATCAGTGTATATCTGGTGAAAATAAAAGTGGTATCGATCACTAGTGAATTGATATCGTATCATTTCTCTAGTGACTGATACGATTTATATTTTCACTGCTCGCTTTGGTTGACCGGTTTTCTTCATTGTTTCAGAAGTGGATCTTACCTCCACTTCAGATTTTTGAACACCTATAACTTCTTTGTTTCTTAACTAAAGTATCAAGTGTCGGTATGCATTTTCTTAGTTAGAATGTAATGAACATTTTGGTATCAAAATTATTTCGATTTGCCGATTTTTTTTGTCTCTCCAGCGTTTCACATGTTAAGCACTGAGCGTCGACGCCATGACGTTCATGTTTTGTTTGGTGACGTTATTTATGACGTCAGAAACGCGCATTGGCGTGTAAACAATAAAATAAAAAGAAAATTTACTCTTTTTTAGTGAATACCATAAAAAATTTTCATCTCGCGTAATGAAAACATTCAAATTTTCACTCGTGCTTCGCACTCGTGAAAATACTGATGTTTTCATTACACTCGATGACAATATTTATGGTATTCACAGCAAAAGAGTAAATATCCTCTATATATTTAAAACTGGTACAAAACATTTGAAATATTCTGTGCAAGATAGGATAACTGGATGAAAAGTTCTAAAAAAGCAAAGCAGAAAAAAAAATCGGCTTACTTTATTTAGTAGCAATATATAACTGACTGCCAGCTTATAATTTGTAGTAACCTTCATAAATCACATGTCAGCCTTAAAGGTATCTTGTAAAAGAGTTTTTTTTTTATCGGTGGCAGAAATAGATCTTTTCTGAGCACAACGCAATTCTTGAAAGATAATTGGTTAATCATACTGAGAGTATTGGTTTATATGATTCCTGAAGATACAAAGAGAGACGGTTCAGAATTATTAGGGCCGCGTCAAGCAAACAATGCCTTCAAACAATTGCAAAATGCGTAGAATCAGATCATACCTCGCATGCGCAAAGTATCATCCGGGTCTTTGTTCTACAATCATACATTATGTAGTATCCAATGATTCTGTTAGCGGACAGTGAAGGCCCTGATCAGCCTGCGCATCCGCACAGGCTGATTAGGGCCTTTGCTGTCCGCATATGCTCGAAGGCACGTTTTCACATGGCGTGGTGCATTTTATTTTGTTTGATTATTATCTTTTAATGCGTTCAAATTGTTTTTTTTTTCTTTTTTTTTTTTGTATCGATGTTAGCCCGTGTGCATATATGTGTCAAATTCGAATCAAAATAATTGGGTAATCAAACAAATGCTGCAGAAAGAATTAATACAAGTCTGAAACAACCGATTTGCGTTATCCATCACCATATCTAGACCGTGGTCAATAGTAGCTGTATAAATTCTCACTTAAAGCTATACGTTCAAATTAAACTTACAAACGTTTTTTTTTTTTTTTTCTCTTCAACTTGCAGATATGTACTGGTAAATGCATCTAGTATCGCCACACCAACAACTCTTTATAAATACGAATTGCGTTTGTTTAATACTGATTGATTTTTTTTTCAACTCCGTGAGAACTAATGAATGTATAAGAAACATTTACATCTTTGTTATCAAAACGGATACTGTCTGACAAGAGCAGGTAAAACTAAAACAACGTGTGCTATTTCAAAAGAAGTTACAGTGATAGAAATTTATCTTGGTCCTTGCCTAAGTTAGATGTTTGTCTAAAATGCGTACTCACCTAGTTCGATGGTTCACCTTTTTTTGCACCGTAGTTAATAGTATCGAACCGATGTACAATTATCGGGATAACAAGGGTGATGTTGAAGGGTGAATGACCAGAAAAATGACATGCCACAAGAAAATGGCAATGCTAATAAGTTAATTAATTATTATCGCAATAGCGAACAAAAAAGTCTAATCATAGTCTCTGCAGCCTCCATTTCTTGTGTAGACAGCCCGGTTCTTGCAGAATCTGCTCACGAAAAGAAGACATAATGATCAGAGTTCGCGGGTACTACGGTTGATTAGGTCATTGATTTCTTATATAAGCGCCGACGTCCCTTTATTGGTGACAAGGCGCACGCCCTATTTAGGTGCCCTTATCTAGATGCTTTCCGCAGCTTTCAATTTGTATATGTAATGATGCACGATCACGGAAACCGTTTTGAAGAGAACTCTTTTGTGCGAAGAGAATGAAACAAGTATTAATTTCCAAAAACACTTGCCAGTTTAACGTAACGTTCAAGATTCACATATTGAAATACATGTAGTTAAATAAGCTGCACGTAAGCGTTATATTGCCTAATGCGTCCGTTGGAAAAGTTGAAAGTATATTCCAAAGAGGCAGAGGAAAGTAACATTCTGTGCAAATGCCTTAGTTACGAAAAAAAGTATATTAACCCTTAATACATTAACCTTTCATCCTTGAGTTACTGAAGTTGACTCTTTGAACCTAGTCAGAACCATTGTTCAAGTATGGGCCTCAATGAAAAATCTAAACAGAACGGCAAACAATGTAGATGCTGATGGGGCGGCTCATTATGAGCCGTCTCGTCAGGATCTACAGTGCTTGCAAACAAATTTCTTTTGGTCTGTAGGGCTTAGAAAGTTAAATTACCAAACCCTTCTTGTCTGACATAGGGCCGGTCGTTGGAGCATGAAATAGGACTTTTGTAATTTAGATAGAAGGTAATATTCTGAGCAAATACTTCACTTACGAAGCAATAAAAAAACTCATATTTATTATCTGATAGGCAGAGTAATCACAGAACGCGGCGTCCAATAAGAGTCTTTACTGTTTTCCACTCGTTCAGCAATTTTAGGTACAGTCGACTCTCGTTATTTCGAATTCCAAGGAACTTTCTGAAATACTTCGAGATATCTGTACCTCGACATATCAGATTTGCAGAATTGAGGAAGAAAAATAATTCGAACAACCACATTTAACAACTATATATGTTATTGGATTCTTGAAGTTAGAGATGTATTGAAAATATTGTGGAAAAGAGGAGAAATTGCTCCTTAGGAGCAATTTCTCCTCTTTTCCACAATATTTTTTTACCTGTTGTTAGATTTTCATGTTTAGGCAGGGACCAGAATTTCACTTCGAGATAAGCGGTTATTCGAGATAAGCGAGGTCGAGATAACGAGAGTTAACTGTATAATCATAGGTAGTAAAAGGATTTGTTCAAATTTTAGGAAGCGTATATAGTTAAGAAGATAAACAGTTAAGAGGAGCGAATATTATAGGGTATATACAATAGATAAATTGTCATATTTATCCAAAACGGTCCGTTAAAATGACATTTTGAATCAGGGACGAGTTGTTTGATGAAGGGTAGGGCGGGGCTAGGCGAGTAGCTCGACAAATCCTCTGGATTCCCTCCTGTATATCACACAATTCATCGAGAACAATCTATCGGCTTGGCATGCATATCAAGGTTTGTGCACAGGTGATTGAAGTTTAGTCCTAAACCTATAAAAAAGGCCAAATCTAAGGTTTAATGGCCCTAGATTTGGCCTTTGACAAGCAGATATATTGTTCTCGATGAATTGTGTGACCTGTGTGTCCTAAAAAAACACAGATTTATAATGAAAATCAATTTCTTTGGATTGCGTCATATATGAAAAGTAAATAAATGAACTAAGGAACTGTAGGATCAACATCAAGTTATCAAAATCAAAGGGAAAACAGACAAATGAAATTATAAATACAAATTCAAATAAATATCTTCATTGATTTAGGAAGTCAGCTGATAACAAAATACAGAGAGTTTACATTACATTGACATAGCATGGCATCAAAATACAAGTGCATACCTATATTTAACACCGTTTTATATTCTTTCTAGTATACTTTTTAAGCCTTTTAAACGGACTGTCTATCAGACAGCAATTACTTGCGTAAACTGACAATCTACACAAATATTCTGCTACAGCTTTTATGATATCTTCATTGTTTGTCGACATTAATATATTAAATTTATTGCAATTAGAATGCTGTGTGTATTTTAGTGGCAGACAATCATCCCCGATATGTTCATGAACACGGCACATAGGCAGAAAATGATATTATTCATCTTCTACAAATTCACCACAAAAATTACAAATTCTTTCAGTTCCGGCATTATTGATGTATCTGCCTCTTTCAACCTCTAAGTCGTGACTACTAAAATCTGAAACTAGGAAAGTGATACCGAATTTTTCTAAGTTTCAAAACATCAAGATACTTTGCAGAAGAATATGATAATTTATACTGTCTATACGATTCTAAATTAGCTGTTTGCCAATGTCTCATGCCAGCTTTGAATGTACATATCTTTCAAACGCCATTCAAAGGTAACAAGAAACGTATTTTCATTTATAGTACCGTACTTTGTTTATCCAGATATAACCAAACCGTTTTCACATAATATCTTTCTCAGTTTTGACACCCAGTGTTTCAGTCCACATCGTTATTTAACAGCATAAGGTAACACTTTTTGACATGTCTGTCTGAACTCATTTTCAGAATTCGGAACCACAATTTCACTGCCCGTTTAAAAGTTTCTATGTGTAAAGGGAAACGATTACAATCGCATTGATTTTCTAAAAGCTTTATTCCGTTGTCAGATTTATTATTATAAAAGGGGATTCCATCGGTGGTATATAGACAAAAGCCAGAATAATTGGTCGCTGAGAATTAAACAACAGCCTATCAACAGTCTATCAACACTGAAAAATATACGAACGTACAGTCTTTGCATATCCTTTTCACGTATTTGATATAAGACGTCTCAATATAAACTGATAATCTCGACATTGCTATTCCGTGTTTTGCAACTTTTGTTGGCCTTTAAAAAGAAAAAAAAATATGCGATGGAAATGCATGTTCAGATAAATCTTTTACGGTTAATCTTTGAATTCGTCAGAAGTCAATTTATCTTTAAATTCTCCTATGTTCCATAATTAAAGTGACCCTCTATATCTCGGCCATCCTATCTTTCAGAACTACAGTCTGGTGCTATATTCGCATTATCAGCTGTACTTAGCTCCATGTCTACGTGAAACCCTGACTATGTTGCGGAAGTCTACGGATCGTATTTAAAAAGACTTTTTCTACAAACTGTTTCGGCGTTACTATCACTCATTTCATTTCTTTCCTCTCCGACTTGTAGTTCTCCTTTTTTGAAAATAACCAGGGCCCAGTTGTTCAAAGCGTCGTTAGCTTAACGAGCTCGTTAAGGGTCATTTCGTTAACTGTTTAAGCGGATTCAATATACAATATTCTGATATTTTTTGCTGAAAAAGCTACTCACATTTTTTCAGCAATAAATTTCAGCATATTTGCGTATCACTGGATCTAAATTTTAACGAATCGTTAACTAACGATGTCGTTAGCTTTGAACAACTGGGCCCAGGTTTTCTATCTACTTTCAGCTGTTTGTGCTTATCTCTTTGTTTTGTTGTTAACCGTCACTAATACGAATGTCGTTCGCTCTTAACGTATCTCTGTTGGCATATAGCTCAGGCTTTCTAGCAGAGTTACTAATTTTCACGCGTAATATTTTCCGCTGAACATTTACTTCAGTCCCCATTCTAAATGCATCTGAAATATCATTACTGATCCAGGCTTTTTCAGAGCATGCAAGTTTTTAGACATTTCTATTATATTCCTCATTAAATCAGAGGATGTTTCATATTCAGGTAATCCGAATACCTTGATGTTATTTCTTCTACACATGAACTCAAACCTTTCTAGCTCCTCGTCCAGTATTTATTTGCTCATTCTTACCCTCATTAAGCGTTAAAACTTTGTAATTCTTCCACGTCAAGCTGGATAAACTGTATCAAACAGCCACAAGAAAGGACAGATGACAGACAGAGTTGGCAGCCCTTTCCCAAAAAGGTGGCAACTATGTTACCCGAACTTAACTGCACATATCTTCAACTTACATAATTGTTAAAGCTAAACATTTGTAAATCAAACACTACAGAGTATTTAACAGTAAGCATTATCTTAAAAAAAAGATAATAGTCCAACGTGAAAAAAATCTTGGTGCATATAAAAGGAGTTTTGATAAATTCTTAGCTCTGATTTTTGCTTTCCGTTTAGATGCGAGTCAGAGTAAATCAAATGTTGCAGCATTTGTATAGAGTGAATGATCCAGAACCGATGCACTTCTTATATAGCCGGCTTACACACGGCGCATTAAATCAGTGCATAGTACGCCATACACTTTTGTAAAGGTTTTTATGGTTATTTTAACTATAGAATTTGATAGTATAGATTGGATTCCATATTCCACTGCAAACCTAGTCTTATTCGTCTTTGGCAAAAACGTATGGTGAGTAATAAATAAACCGGGTGCTTAAGCTAGATAGAAATTCTACTAGAAGTGGATCGTTGTAGAAACTACCACTAAGTTGTTCATGGGGAAATGGTTTTCAGATGTGCTTTTCATATGAATTATGAATAAAAGCATGGAAGGATAATACCCCATTAGTATCATATGGCGGGCAGATTACTCTGTAAAAATTTTACCAAATTTTCTCATTAGCAATCCAAAACCAGACCTCCATAATATCAATGCAATTACTAAGTCTGGTGAAAAATCGACTGATTTTTACTGAAGTTATAGTCCTGAGACGTGTGGCGGGCAGACAACTGTCAGAAATTGATGAAATTGGCCCATTAGCTATCCCAAACCAGTTCTTCACAAAATCAATGCACAAACCATTTTTTTTTGTCTGAAAAGTGATTGATATTTGCTAAAGTTATCGTGTGGAAGCGAAAATAGGGACGCATTGTGGGCAGATAAGTCTGTCAAAAATTGATAAAATTTGCCATTTAACAACCTCAAACCACTCACTCCTGATATACATGTGTACGCTAAATTTGAATAAAATCCATCAAACCTATTCAAATTAGAGAGCGAAACCCAAGGGCTGACGGACGGACAGGCAGACGGACGGACACTCAAAGGGTAAAACTAATACTCCACACTATCATGTAGCGGGATAAAAATTGAATGCTTATGGTATTGTGCAGGAAAATAAAATAAGAATTAACACTTGTCGGAGCTGAATTCGGAATGGAGAGGTATTGAAGTATTGTCGTCATCGTACCACTGGTCGTCTAGTATAACTTTTGATAGATCTTGGCCTGGTACAAGTTGGTGTTTCTTGAAAACTGGTTTGATTGAGTCCCTGAGTCTCTGAAAAGATATTTATGTTGTATAGTTTAAAACAGTACCTATATTTTACGGTTATTTCTTGGCCTATTTGAGTATAGTCAAAACTACGGACCCTCGGTGCTGTGGACAACCTGATGCACAGCGCCAAGGGCTAATGGTTTTGATTATAATCAAAACAACTATGACATGACTGTTTTATTACCTAATCCAGCTTGTACAAAGCATATTAGACCATAGAACAGAATTATAGAGAAATATCAATTTCAGATGCAGAAAGAACACACCGGTCAATTTGTTTTACTGTTGGCCAGTTCAGTTGGCCGGTCGGTATGAGTTCCGAGCTGGATCTCGATTTTTAGCACAGTATTGCCTAAAAACAGTACCTGGATACAAACATACTGATCGGTCAATAGAAATGGTCAATAGCCAAACCTGTTGGCAAGTATGGTACCCATACTTGCGGTTCCTATCAACTAAGCCGAGCAAAACTGTGTCTTCTGGCATAGTGGAACAGTAAAGATCCAGATCAACCAGCGAAGCCGAACAACCAGACAAGGACTTTTGTTATACATCGATCTATTTTACAGTATCCAATAATCCTATAATCGGCGAGTGAAGGCCGAGATCAGACCTCGCGGATGCGCGGGCTGGTCTGGGCCTTTGCTGTCCGCACTGGTTCCGAAGACACATTTGCATGGTTCGGCCAATGTAGTCTGTTACGCCAAAGGGGATAACTATATTTTACATTTTGTTAAATAGTGGTTATGAAATAAAGGCGTTAAAGACTTTTTGCTCCATATATATTCATATTTCCGTATATGCCACGATAAAATATACATGTGTCGTGACCCGACACACGAAAAAAAGACCTTATGTTTTTCCCGTTTGTTGTTCTTCAAATACATATGTGTAACCCTTATTGAGACTACAGGCATTCGTTTATGCCTGAAGTTTTCTTAAGGTCTCTACTACATGTCTTCCAAGTGCAAAAGCTCAAGCAAGATTATGCACAGGCATGCCGGAGCCTTTGCTGGTGGCCTATGTGATAAGTATCCTTTTCTTATGTGCTAGCTTATATTTTTTTGCCAGAATTGTTTAGCAGATTCTTCAAATTCTTTTCAAGAGCATTGTACCTTTCTAATAATGTTTTGTCTTAAGCACTGAGAGGGTTAAAAGGAAAGGGTGCATGAAATGTCAAAACCTATTTTCTTGGTAAAATAGGAAAAAACATTTTGTCAGCTTGCCGTCCACTTTTTTGTCCAGAGAGTGTGGTTAAGGTTGAAAGAAACTTTTGTTTCCATTGGGAGCATATTCTTTTCCTTCAGAGCAGACGTCTTTTCAGAGGGGATAAAAACATTTTTGACGAGAACTGTGTTCCGTAAACGTGTGTCAGTTTCAATAAACCTGAGCTGCGTTCAGAAGTGCAGTGATAGCGAATGTTTTGCAATAGATTTTCTGTACCTAATGACGAGCAGGAGCAAGCACACACGCATTTGAACTTAGTCCTCGAGTTACGAACAGCCATCACTCCTAATCCTGGTACAGTTCCAGCTACACATATTGTGATTACCTGAAATAATGAGCCTTCCAGTCTGCAAAGTTGATATGTCATATTAATTGGTATCCATGTAATTGAAGCAGCAGCCATAATCCAGCCAATCATAATCGCCCAAGAAGGGTATTCGTACGTCACCGATTTTCGCTCGTATTTCAACTCGGAGTAAGTGATTACACCCATAATGAACAGACCCTGCAATACAAAAAATTATTTAGCATACGTCGACAGGAATATAGTCTGTTATACATCGTCATTTTATTTGTATGGACTTGTGATATAGTAATATAGTTTTGCTTCCCACATCGGTTTGCATTTAAAGAATACATTGTTAACCAATACCACCATTACACATGATTTAACCTTTCGGCTTGGCAGACCAAAATAGGTACCTGTGCAAACAGTGTAGATCCAGATGAGATGGCTTTCTATGATGTTTCATATGTTGAATTAGGAAGTCTCTTATCTAGTCAAAAAGTTATCATGGCGGGCAAAGCATGCTTACCGAGTAATGCTTACTTTTCATGGACGCCTGATTGCTCTACATTTATTTTGGGTCCATGTCTGTCTGTCTGAACTTTCCTCATATTGTTTTTGTGCATATCGATCGACTTTAATGATTTTCTGAAAACCATATATTGACCTCACACTCTTTTGTATTTTCTTGACAATATTTCAAGCCAACGTGAAGATTCGGTAATGGTAAAATTGATTTAACACCCCGATAGGTTTGACTGATGACTTTTTTAAGGCGGTAGTTCTGGTGTTGGTTATTAATTGTGGAGCCTTGTGCCCAGTAAGCATTCTACATAAATTTATAGCGGGCCATTATCGGCCCGTTAGGGTAGCTGACGGGCCGATAACGGCCCGCTATAGATTTATGTAGAATGCAAGGTTGGTGACGCTTCGCCTTGTGAGTTTTTTTGTGTTTTGTCCTGTTTGTCCTGTCTTTTCTTTATGTTTGGTGGATCCTGTCTGGCAATGTGATTATCTTGTTGGGGAAGAGGAAACTGGCTCTAAGGTTATACTCGTAGTTTTGTTTCGTGCTCAACACACCTGAGCACGAAATTTGTCCTGTTTATAAATCTCGAATTACTAACAACTGCAAATTCTTTCTTGCTAAACATAGCTGAGCATGTAAAGATCTGAGCTAATAAATATGAAAATGCTGAGTAATTTTAACATTTTCTTATGTATTAGCAGAGAAAATTTCAAGCTCAGCATTTTTTTTTTTTGCATTTGAACATCATCTTTATTATTCTTTCCTAGCGGGCACATGACGTTAATACAACGTCGCCACAACGTCGATGCAACGTCATGACGTTGCATCGACATTGTGGCGACGTTGTATAAACGTCATGTGCCCGCTGGGTTGTCTTCAGGAAACCTACTAGCTAACAAAAATGTGACAAAGTAAGAAATGTAAATATTAAGGAGACTAGATACATTTTCAGGGAAGGCAACTATATCAAAAGTGTTTTATCTCCCATCTGAAAAGGTTTCTAATCTAAAAGGGGTCTGATTAATTGGGAGCAGTTGTTTTCCTTTTAGAGTTACATCTCAAACTGTATTGTCTTCCACCTGAAAAGGGTTCTAATCTAAAAGGGGTTTGATCCATTGGGAGCAGTTGTTTTCCTTTTAGAGTCACATCTCATTTAAGAGGGACCTTAGAACGCGGCAATCCAAACAGAGAGTCAGAAAAATTATCTTCCATGTAAAAAATGGCGGAAAAGCTACCAAGTGTACCTATAATATGCAACCAGCTTTGTTTTACTCGGGGCTTACGTCGCTTTCATCACTTTTTCAGACAGTGTCTGGATGTAGCAGATGTGCTCACTCGTAGTGGGCTGCCTCGCTGAAATATTACACCACAGACACGTGGCATGATAAAGTAGTCATGTGTTTATTTAATCCTAGCGGGCACATGGTATCTATTTATCAGCGTCGATGCGACGTCATGAGCGTACAAACCTAACTATTCTGATTTGCAATGAATAATCTTGGCAAATTTACCATAATGAAGGCTGGAGTAATAACCATCCAGCAAACTTTCATGATTGGTAGAATTCTAAATCCATACATCAATTCCAGACAGTCGTAGTATCGGTTAACTCCTGAAATATAGTATAAACAGTGCACTAAGAATTAGACACTTGTTAAATGACAGTACACTAAATTTGCTAAATGACAGTACATTAAAGTGAAGAAATGATAGTACACTAAAAATTAGAAATTTGTTAAATGATAGTACAATAAAAATTAGAAATTTGTTAAATGACTGTAGAATAAAAATTAGAAATTTGTTAAATGACTGTAGAATAAAAATTAGAATTTGTTAAACGAAATAATAATCTAATGGTCCGCGTCAAGCGAAAAATGTACAGATTCCGGCCTTAGCTCTCCATTCATACATTCTGTAGTATCCAGGTATTCTGTGAATATGCAGGCTGATCTGGGGCTTCGCTGTCCGCGTATGCCCGAAGACAAGTTTTCGCATGGCGCAGCCAAAATAGTACTTAAATGAATACTATTTTATAAATGGTCAGAGAAAATATGTATTTCTAGAATAAATAGATATGTGTCTGAAATTTACAATTATCATAAAAAAAAGTATAATATTAACCAATTTGATGAGTAAATAAAAAAGTGACTGCGCCGTTATTATATATAGCGATCGTATATAGATATTAAGATAGTTAAAAATCTAATTTACTCATCAACCAAAAATAATTTGCCTAAAAGGCCCAAGGCCAAACGCCATCTGACGTATGAATCATGTTAAAAAATATGATAACTACATTACAATTTAGTAATTAGGCTATGTTTGACAAAATGGCTTTCAGAGGAATACAATGTTCTCAGAAATACTTAAATAAAAATCTAGGATCACAGGTCATTAGAAGAAAACAGAAAAAAAATCAGATAATATGTTATGCTATACAAGACAAAATTTCTGATATGTATGATATATACCGCTTCTGGTTTTGGATACGAAAAAGACCGATAAGTTACAACTAAAATGTTGACGGGAATAACCGGTACTCATAGACATTTAATGAATTAATAGACGCAATAAACGCATGTCATAGCGACGATAAATCGTCATATCCCACTGCTAACAACCTACGTCATAACGATGATGAAGACACCCATTTTCGTCAGTAACTAGATTAACGGAATTTTGCTGAACTCATTTGAGTTTTATTAAAGAATATTCACTGAATGGACCAAATTTACTTTCATATGGACTGTCTGTCTTTCGCAAAGTCGAACTTCGGAAGGGCAATGGACAGTCAGACACTTCGACCATCAATGGTGATGTTAAAAAACATTAATAATCCAGGCATAATGTATTGAAGTATCCAAAATAAGAGACTATGAATGGAGTTCGCATTTTTGGTAAAAGGCAGTATTAAAATATGCATGTTTTGTGCACTCGGTGATTTTTCGCAGCATTATATGCACTCTTCGTAATTTTGCTATAAATCCGAATAAACGTTACAGCCGCAGCTATGTACATATCACCAGGTTGATGACGTAGGTTGCTGGGTGTGTATCCACTCTGAAAGATAATTATTTGAGGATTTAACACGGACCATATTCACAGCCGTTATTTACACATAATTTAGAGGCTGTAGATTACTTTTAAAAAATGTTTTCTTTATTCATTTCTGTATTATTATATTGATCAACTATTTGAAAATAAATGAATTACGTCACTGTTCATTATTACATTATCAACATCAAGGCTTTCTTGACGACATTCAAAAATCAAACGGCATCCTGCAACGTTGAAATTGCAGTTATAAATAGTTTGGCTTTTTTTTCTGTCACCAGGAAAGTTTGAAGAAATAGAAGTAAATTTAAATTAGTTTTATTTTCTTTTGTTTATAATTTGCTATTGAGAACTACATACTTTTTGCACAAAAAGCTGAAATGCACATCCACAAAAACGATTTATTATTTATAGACTATAGATAATATACGATCTGGCCCCGTGGTTATATATATATTTTTTTCATGCTCAACTCAGACCAACTCGACTGAGCATGAAAATTTCTCTGCTAGTAAATATGAAAATGCCAGCAATAGTTGGCAAATCATATTTATTAGCACAAAAATATTCATGCTCAGTTATGTTTAGCAAGAAAAAATGCATTTGTTAGTAATTTGAAATTCATTAGCAGGACAAATTTCATGCTCAGCTGAGTTAAAATCTCGGGACCGGGTCTTGCTAAATGAACTCGGAACAAAAACACACCGGAATTCTTATTCTGGATTGAAAAAATAAAAAAGATGCCATTTAGCAGGAAAATATTTCTATATATTGACAACCCGTATTGTATTTCCCTTTATCTCTAGGTTCATGCAAGTGTTGATTTTAGTGTGTGTGTGTGTGTGTGTGTGTGTGCGCGCGCGCAGCAAAACTCATCATTCAGCTTCTGAATAGTTTCTGGAATATTAAAAAAATAACGGTATTTAAAACTTTTTAAACTTCTTTTTGTATTCATTTCAAATGTCGCAAGCAATATCGAGACCCTATTTTTGATGATATTGTTTAGTTTACATTTCACTTCATACTGGACATACCGTATACATACGCGATCACCACACATTCAAGGAAGGCTATAATAAAGATGGTCCGGCTAACGGAGAAGTAGTCAAACAGCTGAAATACGTACATTCCTCCCTAAAACGGGAGGCAACAATTAAAACAACATGCTCGTTTGATCCTTTCATCCCTGAATTTCTGAAGAGGACTCTTCCATCTTTGATTAAGGCGGAAATTCTCCCTAAAAGTCAAAGTTGATGAGGTCGAACTTTTAAGGTGTGATATCAGCGATTGTTTTGGTACACTCGATCAACAAGTCATCCGTTGTCTTTGATTCTTCAATTTGCCGTTGAAACATGCACGATAGATTTACTTTTAGATATAAATTCTTCGACTGCGCATCATTTAAAGACAAACAAATGCATATTTATTTCGGATCAGAAACTGGAAAACGAGGATGCTTTAGTATTTTTAAAATAAAATTTTCCACCCCTTAAACCCCAAAGTCCTTTAAACTGTAGACTTCTGTGGTCTATTTACACATTTTGTGTGAGTGGGAAGCTAGTTCAAAGGGAGATGCATACTTTTGGATGCATTTATTTATGTTTAAACGGTGCGCAATCGCAGAAAAAAAAAGTAGATAGAGTCGACTCGCGTTATCTCGAATTCCAAGGGACTCTCTAAAATACTTCAAGATATTCGTACTTCGACATATCAGATTTGCAGACTTAAGGAAAAAAATCGAACAACCGCATTTAACAAATGTGTATGTAATTGGATTCTTGAAGTTAGAGATATGTTGAAAATATTGTGGAAAAGAGGAGAAATTGCTCCTTAGGAGCAATGTCTCCTCTTTTTCACAATACTTTGTGACCTGTTATTAGATTTTCATGTTAAGGCAGATTTTCACTTAGAGATAAGCGGTTTTTCGAGATAAGCGAGGTCGAGATAACGAGGGTCAACTGTATTTAAATCAAATCTATTGTACATGTTCAATGGTAAATTGAAGAATAAAAAGATAACGCATTTTCAGTGTCTTGAACATATGAGTTGTAAGAATACGTTGATTTAAAGATAGGTAGATATACTATTGATTATTTCCGACTTTGTAAATGTCACAGCAAAAATAACGGTTTAGCATAATTAATATATGTAGTCAATCGAGTGGACCAAAAAATCGCTCATATCGTACCTTAATATTCGACATCATCAACTTTAGTTTTTAGGGAGAATCTCTGTCTTAATCGTAGATGTCCTTTGGAACTGTTCACTGCATCGAAAAAGGGTTTCAGTGTAAAATCAAAACAGATTAGCAAACAATGTAGATCTAGATGAGACGTCTCTCGCTTTTCTGGATCTGCACTATTTGCAGAGATATAAGTATTGATCTGTAGGGATAAAAGGGTTCATCACGAAAACATACCTATATAATTTTGACCCCCTTAAACACCACTTTTATATAGTAAAACTGAGGTTTACAGGGGTATACTTTATTTTTCTTATTTCTGTTCAAAAACATAGATTGAGGGTATTCGTTAGAACCTCCTCGTCGAGACGGTTCTAACGAGTACCCACAATATATGTTTTGAGCAGAAATATGAAAAGTATCAGAATTTTTTATCTGAAAATTTTCATTGTTTGGTTGTAAAATTTTCAACATATTTGAAGAGGCGTGTTTTCCTAATGTAAAGGACAATTATATACATTCGACTCTCCTTATCTCGAAATCCTAGGGAGTCTCTGAAATACTTTGAGATATCCGTACCTAGACATATCAGATTTGCAGAAATGAGGAAAAAAAATAAATCGAACAACCACATTTCATATATGAAAATGTAATTTGACTCCTGGAGTTAATGCAGTGGAAATATTGTGGAAAAAATGAGAATTTCCTCTCTTTTCCACAATATTTTGTTACCTGTTATTAAAACGGACCAACCTTCACTTCGAGATAAGCGGTTATTCGAGATAAGTCGGGATAACGAGAATCTACTGTACTTTGCTACAGAGCAATACCTTATAAAACTATGACAGTTTATATTGTAGGCAATAAATTATCTGAAACTGTGTAACTTAAAAACGAGAGCTAAGCGAATTGTGCACATATAGTAGTCCCGGCGGGCAATGTTGACACGTTGCATCGAGGTTGATACGACATTGTGAAAACGTCATGTGCCCGCTAGGCTAATGAAATAAATCTAAAACATGCATTGTGTATAATCGATTGTTAGAAAATAACAATATATATATAAAGACAAACTTCATGAAATGTCAAATCCTGTTTTCTGGGAAAAAAGAAGAAAAAAAATATCATGAATTTGTCATGAAGGCATCTGCTGAATTTGCCCAGAGAGTAGTAGATATTAAATAAAAATTCAAGTTCAAATATATATGCATGTATTGGTTAAAAAAGTGAGCGATTAGAAGATATAAGTGCGATTTCAGTTTAGTCTCATTGTACAAGGTAAAATCGAACGGGCTTGAGCCTCTCCTACAGGTTTAAGAGAAGATATTATTCATATGGGCAGCGCCATGACAAAAACATATCCTCGTGCATATGCGGACAGCAAAGGCCCAGATCAACCTACGCATTCGCGCAGGCTGATCAGGGCCTTTGCTGTCCGCAAATATAATCACTTGATACCATCACGTAAACATACCTATATAACTTTGACCCCCTTAAAACCCACTTTTATATAGTATAACTGGGGTTTGCAGGAGTGTACATTATTTTTCTTATTTCTGCTCAAAACCATAGATTGTGGGTTCTCGTTAGAACCGCCTCGATGAGGCGGTTTTAACGAGTACCCATTATATATGTTTTGAGCAGAAATATGAAAAATATCAGAATATTTTTTATCTGAATATTTTCAATTTTTGGTGGTGAGTTTTTCAATATACAGTTGACTCTCGTTATCTCGAACTCGCTTATCTCGAATAACCGCTTATCTAGAAGTTAAAATCTGGTCCCTGTCTTAACACAGAGATCTACTAACAGGCAACAAAATATTGTGAAAAAGAGGAGAAATTGCTCCTTAGGAGCAATTTCTCCTCTTTTCCACAATATTTTCAATATATCTCTAACTTAGGAGTCAAATTACATATTCTTTCTGTTAAAGGTGGTTGTTTCATTAATTGTTTTCCTCAGTTCCGCAAATCTGATATGTCGAAGTACGGATATCTCGAAGTGTTTCATAGAATCCCTTGTAGTTCGAGATAGCGAGACTTGACTGTATCTGAATATGCGTGTTTTCGTAATGCTAAGGAATATTCTAACACTCCTCGCCTATATAGCCAATGGTTAAACTCAGTGATATATTATGCAATAAATCACTGGGCGGAAACGCGCGACGCTATCTGGCGCCTTTCCGACGTCATTTCGACACGCTGCTGACGTCAATCTTAGTTTCTACGACGTTAGACGGTGTAACGTCGTTTTTCTCACTTCAACAACGTTAGAAATGCATGTAACCGTCAGCGTTACAGTCAAAACTTTTGGCGGGATTTCTTTATTCGATGGCGGAAAGTTTGAAAAATCTAAAGGATACAATTACATTTTCGTCGTTTTCTATGTGTTAGAATCGAAATAGATCAGCTCTTGTGCGTGATTTGTTGAGTAATAAATCACAGTTTGTCGGTCAGTTGTAAGAAGATAAATCACTCGCGCTCCGCGCTCGTGATTTGATCTACTTTACAACTGACCTCCAAACAGTGATTTATTACTCAACAAATCACTGCTAGAGCTGATCTATTTCTTAATTTTCGCTTGACGTGGCCAATATCAAAGAAGTATTGGAACAAGATGTTCATGTGTCTGAGTAACTAGGAAGCATAAAGCTTTCAAAGGAAATAGTCTCAGCAGCACTTAACGCCGCTTTCAACCTTGAGTTTCTGAAATAGACTCTTCCCTCTCTGAATTTCGATACATCTATTATTTCCAAAAGGGAAATAGTTGTTAATCAAGAACAGAACGGCAACCAATGTAGATCCTGTTGAGACGCCTTATTATGAGCTGTCTCATCTGGATCTACACTGTTTGCAAAAGTACCTGTCTTGGTTTACAAGGCTGAAAGAGTTAAATGATGCGTCTCTTTCCCGTATTAGATTAATTCAGAAGAGACACTGAATGGATCTGCAACGTATGATAATACAGTGGACTCGTCAGTTCGAAGTCCAAATGACTCTCTGAAATACTTCGAGATATCTGTACTCGACATGTCAGATTTTCAGAATGGGGGAAAAATAAATCGAATAACCACATATTGAAAATATTGTGAAAAAGAGGAGAAATTGCTCCTGAGGAACAATCTCCTCTTTTCCACAATATTTTGTAACCTGCTGTTAAATTTCCATGTTGAAAACAGGAACAAATTTTCACGTCGAGATAAGCTGCTATTCGTGATAAGCGAAGTCGAGGTAAGGTAGTCAAGTATATACCTCATGACATGTGCGCCTAGCGAAGACTTAGATCAGACTGCACATCAGCACATGCAATATTATAGAAATGCAATGACCCGGTTCATATATATGGGCCATGTCTTGAGAAAACGTGTCTTCAGCCATATGCGGACAGCGAAGGCCCAGAGCAGACTGTGCGTGATGCACCGTCTGATCAGGTCATTCGCTGTCTGCTGCGAAACTACAGCATATATGAACTGAGAATAAAGGCCCGGATAATACTTGGCGCAAGCGCAGGATGATCTGAATATGCGCTTTTTGCGTATGCCCGAAGGCACTTTTTCGCTTGGCGCAGCCAATATAATAGGGAAGATGCCAGGAGAGTCTCAAGGTTGACCACAACTAAGTTGTGATATCGACTGTCAATAATCAAGAAGAGAAGGAAGACAATGAAGTAGAAACTTGATAAATACGTAAACGTGACATATTTCATGATGACTGAAATAATACTATCAGCCTAATCAACCCAGCGGACACATGACTTTTAAACGTCATCGATGTTGAGGTGGTTGTATAAACGTCACGTGCCCGCTTTGAAGTTACTGAAGACAGGATTTTTGTTTCTATTATAGTTTCTGCTAATACTACATGTACCACCCCCCTCACACACTACATGAGTGATAACATAGGAAAATAGACCTAATCAATATATCCCTTCCTTTTATTTGACATAAGAAGCCGTTTGAGATGAGTGTTTGAGATTTGACACTATACTTGAATAATGAAAAACAAGTACATAAATGAGTATAATAAAAGTAACAGTTTTGTTCGAAAAATATATAGTGCGTGTTCCAGTACAAAAGTTTTGCTTATCCTAGAATCGGAAAGATATACGCTTTATTTCGATATGAAAAGAAAGCCTTGACATGTCTGTATATAAAACAACTGTATAGCAGATATGCATATATCTATGGAGGTCCAGTTGATACTTAACAAATTTTAAGTATACAAAACCTTGTGTATTCAGGTTAAGATCACAATAAAGAAAAAAGAAGTTTATGCTCAAAACAGAAAACAGAATGTTTATTTTCTCATGCGCATATGCAAACTAGAAGCCATAAGTGGACGCTGCGGCTTTCGCATTCAAGGGAGGAGAGTACCCTATTTTCCTGTCTGACATCAAACTACACAAATAACATTCGACTTTTCATTCAATATGGTTCCTACGATTAACCAAAAAAAAAAAAAAAAAAAAAAAAAAAAAACCCAAAAAAAACCCCAAAAAACAAAAACGTTTCATTGTAAGTTTTATGACACTATTTTGAATGATACATTTTAAATGTTTCCAGACATCTTTCGAGCGTTCGTGCTTGTGGTATTCCTATAAAAATATATTCGTACAGAACAGTGTAATATACTTACGTAAGTCTTAAAAATGCATGTTGAATCGCCGCGCATTTCGTCATGGCCATATTTTCAAAACCTTTGCTGACCAACTGTACTCGGTAAGAATGTATGAAGACCAAATATAATAAGTGACGTAATTTCCGCAAACAAAAAAGTTCGTCAAAATTTAATAAAATACACGCCGTTTTACAAAACGCGACATTAATGCTAATCTATCTTCAGACCTTGACTGTGCGGGTTAATTTACCGCGAGTCGGACATATGTATGCCCATGAATTATACGCTAAAGAGAACTTGCCGTTGCTTGGCAAAACTCTAAACCAGTATCATGCAAAATGCATGCATTTTTCCAAAATGCAGTTTGTTTCGAATGCTTTAAATAGGTTTTGTATGAGCCAATATCCAGGCTTTATACAAGCAAAAACTCAGCCGTATATCTTTCCAATTGTAGGGTTTTTTTGTTTTTTTTTTGCAAGCTACAGGAATTGAGAAACCAGACTATAGTCGGATTTCTCAATTCCTATATCTTCCAAAAAGCATATAGATGAGTACAGTTAATGCTCGACTATCGACTAAGACTAAAACTAAGAACTGTCTTTCGGAAACTAAGTTTTGCGGATTCACACGACATACAGCTTGTTACAGTATATACCGGAAAAGACGTACAAATGGCTACAGCAGCTTATTTTCACTTATAAGAACAGCTGGTCAATCGCATGTTTGAAGGAAATTGAAAAGAATGTCTTGCATAATACCCTATTTCAATAATTAATTCGGTGAAACAAAATGTTGCGTAAACTAGATCTGCCCTTGCAAAGCCAAATAAGTCAACCATAAAGTGTTAATGCTAACAGTTATATACAACTCTTGTGAAGAAATCCATTCGTAAGCAGAACTTGCCTGCCGTAAAAAGTCTCCCCGTACACCATCATAGTGCAGGTTATGTTTTATTTCCTTTTGGATCATTGAGCCCATCCTGGTTATTTTGAAAATCGAATACCACTTTAGCTGGCGCCAGGGGGCGTATGCAGCCTCGAAAACTACAGTGTTGCATATGAAGAGACTCAATCTAACCGAGCCTCCGATTTTCGTAATTCTGTGTGTTCTTTGTTTCCAAAAACAATCCTTTTTAACCTTTACTTCCTACGTGTGACCCGAGCGAAGCTCGAACCACAGCGAAAGGCATTGGTAAAAGTAAAGGTAAAGGTATCCCGTAGCATTTCGGCCGTAGACGCGATGGGACATGGAGACTAATGTGTCTTGAACTACAGCATATGAAAGACGGGGCCCAGTCCTCTCCTTTCGTTGCCTTTAACCTTTCCCTGAAGTATACCCATTGACTGCTGTGTAAACAGAGTTTTTAGTTGATGGTCGGACCTTAGCTCGAACCCGCAACGTTCAGTACTGCATTCAAATGCTCTTATCACTCAGCTACGGCGCCTCTCGCATACGAGACTATATACCACTAGTAGTAACAGTAGAAAAACCAGTCACCTGTATAATGCGGGATTTATTACTATGGAGGACTTGGCTTCTTTCTTAAGACATTCAGTCTACGAACTGAAGTCCCGAAATTTCTATCTGTACAATAATAGGGCGTTAAGCTCGATCATATTAAAGCCCATTGTCACTCACACATCCAACCACCATTTTTACATGCTTCTACCCTTTACAGTTTGGTGTTAGTTTCACACACACTAATATTTCACACACTGGCGCACAACCTACATGTATACAGTGACAGTGTTAGCTATCTGCAACGTACAATTACACGCGGCTAATTTCACACACTTCGTGTCCCAATCCAGTCGAAGCATCATCTCGTTTTTTGAACTTAGTAAATGCTAGTTAGATCACGTAACATAATGTGGAATCATATAATATTGCCACAAGGAACTTTTAAGAACATCAGGCACCAACGACTTTAAAAGTCTGTAGGCCGCAGCTTAGGACTTAAAAGTCTGAGGGCCGACCCGCCGGCGTGCAACCTAAGAGAGAAGCAAAGTTATTGACCGTAAATGGGGTTAACTACCATGCATGCAGTCTGTCGTATTTTATTTATATTGTACAAAAAAAAAAAAAAAAAAAAAAAAAAGAACAGTGTAAAATACTTACGTAAGTCTTAAAAATGCATGTTGAATCGCCGCGCATTTCGTCATGGCCATATTTATATTGTACCCATCTTTACATATTGAAGAATGATTTTACGAAATTGAGTGCTGAAATCATAGCAAGCATATTTTTTTCTGAATTTATATACTAAGTCATCATAAAATTCAAATTCGGATAGGCCTTGTTGCAGAAGAGATTTAAGTCCAACACTGAATTTTGAAACTAAATCGAAATGACGTCTACGAGGGGTGTTCATTTAACTGTGTCACTAATGGCCCGCCATACCGCGTGGCTGTAAGGAGCATGTGGAAACTGCGGTGATTTCATGGAGGAGTGATTTTGTATAATAGGATGAAATTTCGGTCTAATTCGTTCAGTCTTTCAAAAGTTATTGGAAAGTTCAAATTGGTTCAGTCATAATCACTCACCTAATTGTATGCAAAATGAAAAACATAGCCCTACAAACAATTTACGAGGTCTGTGTCTTATCCATGACAACGAACCTGCTCACAAGTGTCACCGGTTCTTGTCCAAGACTTCCAAAAAAGAGGAAAATATAGTTCAGCCCTCTAATCCACCTTATTCGCCAGACCTTAGTCCCTGCGACTGTTTCCCGTTTCCTTTACAAAAAGGAAAAGAAAACCCTTTCTGGTCGTCGTTATGAATCCCGAAGAGCACGTAGTAGTGCAATTTACTAGTCTTCAGGGTATACCTAAAAAGGCCTAATTCTTTGCCTTTACAGATTGGATTTCGAGACTTGAAAAGTGTGTTTCCGTCAAGGGAGAATACTTCGAAGGGTTGAAGTAAACGGAATGTGAATGGGATTAATAACGCGCCCTGAAGAACCCCAATAGCAACATTAAATGAACGCACCTCGTTTAAAATTTAGAAAATGCTTTGCAAAGTTTATGGTACCGATAACCCTGATTTAGAGGTTACAAGCCTGTGTAATAAGAACCCCATGTTTCCACATAATATAGAGTAAAAACAGGGATAATCTACATAATATCGGGAATTTTCAGAATTTTACAGTTCTTAAGCTAGCTTTCCAATGTGTTTACTACTTCTAGCAACCACCTCTTCAGAATCCTTAGTATACCTAATAACCTACACCATCAGATCCCATACTATATGGTGAAAATATACAATATTTTACATAGCTCTCTATAAAAGGGACATCTAGATAAATATTTGTTCTTTTTTCTCCGAATGTCAGGCTGATGTAACTCGGTCAGCATGCAATAAAATCCCTTATCTCGGCATCTTGGGCTCGAGCTACATACTGGTCATACTTTTGCAACTTAAAAGCCCCTTTCCTTCTGCAATCTGGTTTTAACTCGCAAGCAATTTCCCATAAGTAATTGTTTTAATAATTATGCACGACGACGTATGGATGCACGGACGACACATGAAATTGTACCTATTTCTCTTTCTGTCCGTGGAGGTCTTGAGGAAACAGGCTTTTCTAGCATTCCATAAATGACTACTGCCATCGTGTCATTATATGTAAACCTGCCCAATTCATCAGAAACATACGGCTTTTCCACGTACAGACTAAGAGCAGACTAGTTAGTTTCAGCCTCACCAGTGCCCCTCACAGAAATTACAAAACTCTTGGAATGAGTTCAGTAATCACAAGGATCAGGAAATATAAACTACAATATGATGAAGTATGGGAAGACGTTTATGGCCGTCACATGGCATTAACACCAGCTGTAAAGACAAATACAGTCAACCCTCTTTATACTGACACTCGATACAACTACAAAGTTTGCCATAATGACAATTTGAATGCCACGAAACCTTCGCTCAAAGGCCGACATAAATGAGAAATTATGCAAGAATATTGCATTTAAACCTCAAGCAACATATATTTGGGATAGTTGTTAGAATCGCCTCAGTGTTCTATTATTAAATAAGAATAAAGCAAGGCCTTTCTTACATATCATTGTGTCCATTAAGGGTTCTTTACAACGCCAAATCATTTCAATGGCAACATCTTTGGGAACAAATACTGTCCTTGTAATGATGGTTCACTGTAGAATGTAAAAGGAATGACCTTTGGGGGTAATGGATGCAAATACAGGCAACGAAAAGAAATACAGTCGACTCTCGTTATCTCGAATTCCAAGGGACTCTTTGGAATACTTCGAATATCCGTACCTCGACATATCAGATTTGCAGAATTGAGGAAAAAATAATTCGAACAGCCTCATTTAACAAATATATATGTAATTGGACTCCTGAAGTTAGAGATATATTGAAAATATTGTGGAAAAGAGGAGAAATTGCCCCTCTTTTCCACAATATTTTTTTACCTGTTGTTAGATATTCATGTTTAAGCAGGGACAAGATTTTCACTTCGAGATAAACGATTATTCGAGATAAGCGAGATTGAGATAATGAAAGTCAACTGTAGCTGATTAGTCAAGATTTCTGGACCAGACTATCTTGTTTTCCCCAACTGGCCCTCACAGAAAGTTTCAAAATTCCTCTTTCTGGATCCAGCTGCTCGAAAACATGTTGATGGAACAGGGAAAAACCAAAACCATACGACTATTTAGTTTGACTTCGCATGGGTGCATTACGCGTTGAATATTCAAAGGAACAAATATCTAGAGAAATAACAACAAAATTAGTCGTTAACACTAATGTTTTGATGCAAATGAAAATGCAGCAGGCCAATTTCATTTTCATCATGAAAACATATCTATATATTGACCCCTTTAAACCCCACTTTTATGCAGTAAAACTAGGGTTTACAGTACACATTAGTTTTCTTATTTTTGCTAAAAAAATCGGCGAGGCGGTTCTAACGAGTACCCACAATCTATGTTTTAAGCAGAAATATGAAAACTATCAGAATTTTTATTTGAAAGCTTTCAGTTTTTGGTGGTGAGATTTTCAATATTTGAATAGGCGTGTTTTTGTAATGGTATTCTGTTTGCTTCGTCATTGGAGTAACTAGCTATCTGCGTGTTCATTAGGTATTTTGTATTGTTTATTACGTCCTTATCTACCTATAAATATGTTGCTTGAAACCTTTCGTTGAGAAAAAAAGACCAAATCTAAATAATGATTTTGTATTATCTAAGGAATAAAAAAAATGTTGAAATCAATAAATAATTTGGTTTTCCACCATTAGTGTATGAGTGTGCAATATGTTTTATTGCTTGTCGCGTCAAAGTAAATGCATATGGATTAAAACATATATCAAACATGAGCACTTCTCACTGTTAGCGTTCTCCAAAATTATTTACACAGTCGTAATGCACTATTCGAAACAGTGATATTTTTTTTAGTCTAGCGGATAGTTTCAATCTTAACTGTTGGTGAAATAGTCATGTAAACCGGCAAAATAAAGCGGACATTATTGCTTTATCCACCGTGGCACAGCATTTTCTACAAGATTGCATATGCGCCTAGCGAACACTTAGATCGGTCTGCGCATAGACACAGTCGGTTCAGAGTCTTCACAGGACACTGTAGGTAGCTAAGGATCGAAAGCGTCTTCAAGCGGACGGCGGGGACTGGATGCACAGGCTGTTCTGAGTCTTCGCTGGGCTCCCGTGCAATCTTATAGGAAATGCTGTGCCCCAGCTCAAATTGTAAGGGACACCACATTGACTTCATTATGTCGCGAAAACATTAAATGTGTCCATCGAAATTGTTTCTGCTAAAAGCGAGAATGAAATTATGTTTCGAACAAAAACTGAGAGGTTTTCACCACTGAAAAAAAAAATCAACAGTGACCGATGCTCCACTACGTTTAAAACGGAATTAAAATTTCTTTGAGAAACTATTTACAGTCAACTCTGGTTATCCCGATTTCGCTTATCTGGAATAACCGCTTATCTCGAAGTGAAAAATTGGTCCCTGTTTTGACATGGGAATCTAACAACAGGTAATAATATATTGTGGAAATGAGAAGAAACAATATTTTCAATATATCTCTAACTTCAGCAGACAAATTACATATTTATTTGTGAAAAGTGCTTGTTCGATTTATTTTTTTCTGAATTCTGTAAATCTGACATGTTGAGGTACGGATATCTCGAAGTATTTCAGAGAGTCCTTTGGACTTCGTAAAAACACCTCCCCGTACTTCACTACAGTGTAGTTGAGCCTATTCCGGGATTTTGGGGTACGAGATTCATGCAAAAAGTTTTGACACTGGGTTCGGATTACTTCAGTGATACGTTTTATCAAACATATTTTTATTACAAACCTTCCCCCTTTACTGAAACACATTTTTGTAACCTTTTTACCCAGTCGCGAAAAGCAGATAAATATTCTTCTTTTGGTATCTGTTGGAGACACTGATAAATAGCGCTGCCAAGAGAACTAGACCTATACTTATTTCCAGAAAGCATTTTCTTAAGCCTTGGAAATAAAAAGAAGTCACAGGGACTCAGGTCAGGTGAATAAGATGGATAGTTTAAAACTTTCACCTTTTCAGAAGCCAAAAAAGACTTAACAACCTCACACTTATGAGAGGAGGCGTTGTCATGTAAAAGGTGGACTCCTGACTATCCTTTGCTTGGTCGTTTCTTATTGTAAAACTCTTTCACTTTCTTCAGAACAGAATTCTTGTAGAATCGGCTAGTGCCTGTATGACCAGATGGACAAGGCACTTGAACGACTGGCCCACTTGAATTAAAGAAATTTGCGTACAACATCTTTTTCAAACTTATGGTTCTCTTGGCAATACATGGGCGTTTTTGATCTTTTCGCTTCCATTGCTTATCATCAGCCCTTCTTTGTGGCTCAAACATGTGCACCCAGGTTTCATCACCTGTTAGCAAGTTAGAAATAAGCCGACTATTACAGCCTGTGTATGTTTTCAAAAGTTCACGGGAACATTTAAGGCGTTGTGTCTTTTGCTCCTCAGTGAGCAAACCTTTCTCAGGTCCAAACGCGTTTTCAGAATTGTTTGCACACTGCCTTCTGATATGCCAGTACAACTAGCTATGTCTTTGACAGACAATCGCGCATCCTGTTCGACCACAATCTTTACAGCAGCGATGTTAGCCTTGGTAAAAGAGGTTTTAGACCTTACAGGACGGGTATCATCTTCAACAGAAAGTTTCTCCGCTTTAAAAGCTTTAACCCACCTAAAACTGTGCGCATTGAAATGGTCTGAGGTCCATATATACCACACAATTCATTAAATATCTGCTTTGAATCTATATTAAGCCTAATGCGGCATTTAATATAGCTACGAATTTCAGTCTTCTAGTCCATGTTCCAATGTAACAAGTAAATTGGTCAGTATATATGACTGCATCTATTTCAATTTGAAATAACTCGGTCAATTGGAAAGCAATTTGCACAAAATAAATGGGTATCGTTAGCTATTCAACACACCATTCAAGTGCAGTGAAGCATTTTAAAATATAGCTGGGATAAAACCAAGGAAGCCTATTAGTGACAGAACTTTTTGCATAACCCTCGTAGATTGTTAACAATCGAGCCACAGTAAACTAAACACAAAAAATTCCTTAAGGTAGTTGTCCACGTGGTTTTGATCGACCAATAAAATTGAACTGCGCGTTTGTACGAAATCCAGGTAGCGGTTATTTATAGCTGCACTTTTTTTTTGTCACTGTGACGTCAGACTACCGTGCAACCAGGGCTATCTGTAAAACCTGGACTGGGACATTAACAAACAGTGCAGACCCAGATCAAACGCCGAACTCTGCGGCGTCTGAGTGCGGTGTCTGACCAGAGTCTGTACTGTTTGCTTAAATTACAGGAAGTTACGAGTTAAATGCAACAGTCTTAAGTCCCCGTTCAGGACCATTTTCTCAGCTTAAACTCAGAGATAATCGACCCACCAGTGTTGTCAGTGCTGTATTTTAATTTAAAAACTTTATATGAGGGTAACTGATAAGACCTAATTGGTCGAAAGCTGCTAGTCTGGACCAGTAAACTTGACAGTTCATTTGTGAGTGTGTTCAGTGTGTGCATTGCTCTCAGGGGTCATTCCTTTTAACATCTATCACCTTTGGTGTATGGGGATTATTTTTATCTGATTGATAACTAACCATTACATCACATATGGACCAAATGATGTACAGTCGACTCTCGTTATCACGATGTTCAAGGGACTCTCTGGAATACTTCGAGACATATCAGATTTTAGGAATTGAGGAAAACAATAAATCGAACAACCATATTTAATGAATGAATGTGTAATTTGACTCCTGAAGTTAAGAGCTATATTGAAAATATTGTGGAAAAGAGGAGAAATTCCTCCTCTTTTCCACAATATTTTGATACCTGTTGTTAGATTTCCATGTTAGAACAGGGACCAGATTTTCACTTCGAATAAGCGGTTATTCGAGATTATCGAGGTCGAGATAACGAGAGTCGACTGTATATCGTTCTATGATACATGGTCTCATTACAATAAGTGCATCTCTGCAGCTTCGTGAACATATTCCCAACGATTATGGAGTTATAGATCGGGACGTGAATTTCGCTTAGGGCTGATAGCACATAATTCAAAAGACCAGGACCCAGTTGTTCAAAACTAACGATGTCGTTAGTTAATGAATCTTTAAAATTTACATCAAGTGATACACAAATATGCTGAAATGTTTTGCTGAAAAAATGTGAGTAGCTTTTGCAGTGCTACTGCACATTTTTTCAGCAAAAAATATCAGAATATTATATATTGAATCTGCTAAAACAGTTAACGAAATGACCCTTAACGAGCCCGTTAAGCTAACGACGCTTTGAACAACTGGGCCCAGAATTTGTACAAGCATGGGTTAACCGCTAAGAGGACTAAGCTTGTCCAGAGAAAATGTGTTTGGGTAAACAGACCGGCTCGACATGACCTAAAATTAATAGTGTTGACTGGGCCGTTAAACTCGAACCCAACCAACCAACCAACCAAGAGTCGTCTTTCTGCCATGACACAAAATGCCAAGACTCGTCTGTCTGTGATGAAACGTCGTTACATTGAAAACCTTGCCATACTGCATAAATTAAGATGCCATGTCCACTTCTAATTTTCAGCCAATCAGAAAAGTGTGGCATTTCAGTATGTAATCTGCTTAAAAATTCACCCAGCGGGCTAAGCGTTGAGCCGACAGCGAAGAGCAGATGTGTGGTTTATTTCTGCATGTCTGTTTAAGGATAAATGACTGTTGACATTAGACATGACCGCTAACGCAATTAACGCTTAGCACTCTAGATAAAGTTTTCAGCAGACGACATTTTGAAATATTTTTCTTATTTTTTCCAGAAAACAGATTTTGACATTTCGTACAGATGGAGACAATTTGCATGAAATTGTCAAATCTTGTTTTCATCAATTTTTCGTCTGCTGAATTTGCCCTGAGAGAGGTAAAGGTTAATAAAAGATATATACGACCGGAAATAATGATAATGGTCTAAGGTTTACAAAATATGAAATATTGACCCATAATGCTCTCATGGTAGTAATAAGTGATACGTGCGTTGCAACGCGAGAAAATGGACCTTCGTGCGAGCTACTTGGATCCCTCTCGACCATCAAAGAATGCCCAGAGAAATCTCCGATCAGATCTGATCGTAGACTTCTTTAGGCATTCTAAGGGTTGTCGAAAATTCAAGGTTTTATCAGGTGGACGCTGATCACACTTCGCGGATGCACAGGCTGATCTGAATCTCCTGCACACACATGGCATAAGGGACATCGGCTCACTGTGCTCTCTTCAAAGTCAATCCAGATGACATGCTTATCCCCAAAATGACTATATAAGAAAGGAAACACTACTACATGACAAAAGAAACGAAGAGTAATACGTCACTACTGTAAAACTGATCTAGTGTGCGAAACGTGCATTTAACCTATTTATGTCTATCGCCCCGTAAAAGGGACGCCAAAAACAGTGTAGACCCAGATTAGACGTCGCAGAACGCGGCGTCTAATCAGGCATACACTGTTTGCTTTAAATTTAAAAATTTGTACAAAAAAGGTAACCATACATCCCTTCTGTTGGAAATTGACCAGTCCAAAGAGTTGAGGCAGAAGAGTCCACCCGGCATAAACGGGTTAAATTAACAATTGAGGGGAACATCTGAATTATGTATTCCGCAGTAGAAGGCATACTTTCAACAAAATTGGATCAACACGTACGTACAGTTATTTTTTACTGCAACAGAAAAATATAAGGTATTCATCTGACTTTTCTTTACAGAACAGGGCCCAGTTGTTCAAAGCGTCGTTAGCTTAACGAGCTCGTTAAGGGTCATTTCGTTAACTGTTTTAGCGGATTCAATATACAATATTCTGATATTTTTTGCTGAAAAAATGTGAGTAGCTTTTGCACTGCAAAAGCTACTCACATTTTTTCAGCAAAAAATTTCAGCATATTTGCATATCACTCAATTAAAATTTTAACGAATCGTTAACTAACGACATCGTTAGCTTTGAACAACTGGGCCCAGAAGTGTTCTTTGCAGACAGAAGTTATTATGTTTTGGGGTCAATGTGTCATATATAAACTTTGTCATTAAACATTATCGTTGGTTTTATTTTGCATATCTTTAACGTCTGGGCTAATTCAGCAGACGACAAATTGGCGATGTTTTTTTTTTTTTTTTTTTTTTTTTTTAGTTTTTCCGAGAAAACAGGATTTGACATTTCTTGCAAATTGTCTCATTTGCATGGAATGTCAAAACCTGTTTTCTGGGAAAAAAATAAGAAAACTATTTCCATGTGTCGTTTTAGTCTATCTGCTGAAATTCTTACCTAGACTACAAAGCATTAACATATTCCTTAGACAAAGACATTAATAACGTTGGTAAGGAAGGAAACGCAGTAGACAATTTAAAGTTGACAAAGTTATACAAACCTCTGAAATCATAGACAGGCCTATAAGAAATGATATAGCACAAATCACAGCTATAAGAATCTCTCGACGATGTCCTTTTCTAAATACGCTTGGATAGAGGTCCATTACGAATGTGATAAACCCCTCCACGCCTACAAACTGAAATGATAGGCGCTATGAGAAAAAGACTTGTGTCTTCTGGGTACAAGTGGGGCCCAGTTGTTCAAATCTAACGATGTCGTTAGTTAACGATTCGTTAAAATTTTAATCGAGTGATACGCAAATATGCTGAAATGTTTTGCTGAAAAAAAAAACAGAATATTGTACATTGAATACGCTAAAATAGTTAACGAAATGACCCTTAACGAGCTTGTTAAGCTAACGACGCTTTGAACAACTGGGCCCAGGCCAGTCTATTCATTGGTGCAGTCTGGCTCAGTCTTTTTCTGTCCACATGACCAGTCATAATAGATACCATAAACAATATTCAGTTAACCATTGTCAATCTGAATAAATTAAGATGCCACGCCACTTCTTATTTTCAGCCAGTCAGATTACTTGATCCAGGTTGTAATTACAAATTCACAGACTAAATGACAGTGCAGATCCAGATCAATGGCTTCTTTAGAAGCCAACTGATCTGGATCAACGCTGTTTGCAGTGACAAGGTATATCCGGGCTAAGCTGGACCAGGGTATACAAAAAGGTTCAAAATACAATATTTTCATATACATATATGTTATTTGTCAAACACGGGCAAACTTTGTTTGCTCTTTAGTTGTTAAGTTTAAACGCATGTATTACTAGTCTATTAAAAGGAACTAATTCCCCTGTTGACATAGCAAAGTAAGAGCAGAGACACTCAAGAAAGGGCACAAACACGAAGCGCAGTGCTTTCAAAGCATCAAAAGAAGGAAGAAAAAACGCAAAACAACTCTTCCTTTAAAAAGAACGAGGGAACAAAAAAATGAACTGCCAAAGCCGCGCCATGGAATGTTGTTAGACGACAATATAAAGTGCTTAACACCATTAGCAAGATATCACCCCAAGTAATTGTTTTCGATGCTTCATTAAACACACACACACACACACACACACACACACACACACACACACACACACACACACACACACACACACACACACACACACAATATAACACGATTTTTCATCGCGCGAGATTTGAACATGCATGTTATAATTTATAGATTAAACCGAGCAAAATGAGTTTTGAAGGAAGTTGAGAAATTCTTACTTGACTATCCAGTCCAAGGAGAATTAACATGGCAAAGAACAATGCTGACCACAGGGGTGCAATGGGCATCTGTGCGACCGCTTCGGGATAGGCTATAAAGGCAAGTCCTGGTCCTGTATAAAGCAACATTTTAGCTAACATTCTACTTAAATCTATATCAGGGCCCAGTTGTTCAAAGCATCGTTAGCTTAACGAGCCCGTTAACAGTCAAAATGTTAACTGCTCTAGTAAGTACAATATCTAATTCACAAGTATTTTTGCTGAAAAAATGTGAGTAGCTTTTGCAAAAGCAAAAGCTACTCACATTTTTTTCAGCAAAAATATTACCATATATGCCATATTTAATTATCAAAGTTTTAACGATACGTTAACTAACGACGTCATTAGTTTTGAACAACTGGGCCCAGATCGTTATCAACCCGATAACTGTCCAATATAGATTTAAGTAGAATGACAGCTGCGGTTACGTTAATGAATCTATGTGCAATGGCCCAAACATTGATATGCGATTGGCAACTGTGCGACTGCATCGGGATTGGCTATACATATCAGGCCTGGACCTGTATCAGGGAACCATTATGTTAACAAATCTATGTAAAATGGCCCAAACATTGCTGATACAAACGTGCTATGGGCATCTGTGCCACCGCTTCGGGAAAGGGTATATATGCCGGGCCCGGTCCTGTATAAAGAAATATTACGTAAATACACCTATGTAAAATATCGCAGCCACTGCTGAGATCACTGAAGTGCAATGGTCATCTTTGCGATTGTCTCAGCATTATGAAAACACGCCTATTCAAATATACTGAAAATTTCACCACCAAAAAATGTAAGTTTCAGATTAAAAAATCCGATATTTTTATATTTTTTTTTTATTTCTGCTCAAAACATAGATTGTGGGTACTTATAAGAAACGCCTCGAGCAAAAATAAGAAAAAATAATGTATACCCCTGTAAACACCAGTTTTACTCTATAAAAGTGGGGTTTAAGGGGTCAAAATTATATGTTTTCGTGATGGGTAAGGCCTGTCAGATCTGTCACATATATCCAAAAAAAAAAAATGCAACTATTTAAAATGCATACCTCTTGACCACAGCGCGTGTAAAGGCGTTGTTTTATTAACTGAAGGCTATAAATCATAAATATGTTTACTCCCCATAAAGCTAAGAAGCACCTCACATAGGCGCAGCTGCTGATACTCAGAACATATCTTTACATGGAGAAAAATACATGTACCTAGATACCCCTCCTATCTAGAACTTGGCTATTGTAAGTATTTTCTGAAAATTATCATCGGCTCCAAATATAAATACAACTATTAAAATATCAAAAGCGTAGACTGAAGGAAAACACAGACAGCAAAGTGTGCAACGACTGAAGGCGGTTACCTTTATGCTGGCTTTGATAATGAAAACATGGTTTATGCCAACACAATACTAAGCAAAATTACCTGATTCGGCTACATCGGCAACTGAGACATTTTGTTTGAACGCCATGAAACCGAGGACTGAAAATATGACGAATCCCGCTAAAAGACTGGTAAGGCTGTTCGCGACAGCAAACAGAATCGCATCCCTGAAAAAGACGAAATAGTATAATTAACAAACTTTAATGATACAGAAACCCAGCAATGGAATATTTCGAGGCGGTTCTTACGAGTTCCCACAAATTATGCTTTGAGCAGAAATTAGAATAACAGAACTTTTTATCTGAATTTGTTTTATTTTTTTGGTAAAATTTTCATTTTATTTGAATAGGCATGATTTCCTAATGCAACACTGAAATGAAGCACGGGGAAACTTTGTTTTAATCCTGCGAACAGCTTTGAAATTTTCACCAGGAAATTCCAGTCAATTTAGATCAGAAGTTATTAATGTTCACAACTGAGCTTCTTATCATTTTTTTTTATCTCTGTATCTGAGGAAATCCAATGTATCCTATTTGGAGGATTTAAAAATCAAACGATTACAGACAAAATTCGTTATGACAATTTGACTGTCACGAAACTTTCGCTTAAGAGGTTACACAATTAGCCACAAATTATGCAATAATATTGTACTTAATACTTTAAAGAAACATATGTTTTGGTAATTTGTTAGAATCGCCTCTGTGAGGCGATTCTAACAAATATCCAAAACATATGTTCTATGAGGAAATAACAGCACAACAAGACCTTTCTTACATATCGATTTGCTCAATTTACTCATTAAGTATTCTGTACAACAGCAAATACATTCAAATGACGTCGTCTTTGGGAACAAATGATGTCGTTGTACAGATGATTCACTATATAAATTTGCGCAATTTAAACCTGGTCTTGCTGAACCCGGTAGTGAAATACATTGTAATGTTCTGTCCACCAGTATCAGAAAAAACAAAACAAAACAAAACAAAAAAAAAAAAAAAAAAAAAAAAAAAAACAACAACAAAAAACAAACAAACAACATATGCCTTTCAAGGCAGGATTTTTTTCGCTACGAGAAACATAGACATGAAGTATAGAATTCACATCTTGCCTGATCGACGGATTAAGTAGGAAGCGCATATAAACTGCGTCAGAAAACGTACCTTCTGAAATATATGACCAGCAAAGATTCAGATCAGATTCTTCACTAGGCGCATTTTGGATGTTTTATCTAGATGCAACATTTCTTCATGCGAACAACAAAGACTACACTACGAAAATATGCCTGTTCAAATATACTGAAAAAATTTTACCACCAAAAAATGAAAAATTTCAGATAAAAAATTCTGATATTTTTCATATTTCTGCTCAAAACATAGATTGTGGGTACTCGTTGGAACCGCCTCGTTGTGGGTACTCGTTGGAACCGCCTCGTCGAGGCGGTTCGAACGAGTACCCACAATCTATGTTTTTGAGCAGAAATAATTAATGTATATCCAAGTAAATCCCATTTTTGATATATAGATGTGGGGTTAAAGGGGATCAAAATTATACAGGCATGTTTTCGAGATGTATGATCGGACTGCGAGGATGCACAGGCTGGTTTGATTCTTCACTGGGCGCACATGCCAGAAGGTACGTTTCCTCACGTTGCGGCTTATATACTTTCACTTCATGCATCTATATCGCACAAAAACAGTGAGAACTGCACATGCCTTGAATAATTTGCAAATTCTGGTCTGAGCTTACAAAGTCAAGTCTCAGCAGACCTATTGACGCTTAGCACGCTGGATAAAATTTTCAGCAGCAGACGACCTATTGAAATATTTACTTATTTTTCCCAGAAAACAGGATTGGTATTTCATTCAAATTGTGCACGAAATGTCAAATCCTATTTTCCAGGAAAAATAAAAGAAAATAATTCATTATGTCGTCTGCTGAAATTTTAACCCAGCATGCTAACCATTAATCCCAGCAGGCACACAACGTTAAAATGATGTCGTATCAACATCGATGCGACGTGATCACGTCGCATCGACGTTGATACGACGTAATTTTGATGTTGTGTGCCTGCTGGGTTAAGCTATTGTCGTAAAATACTCTTGTTGTTGTCACTCTACTGACCTGTACGAGTTATGGTGAAACTTGTTGAAACTCCCAAGTGCAGCAAGAGTACCCAGAGATAAAGAATAGGAGTAAAATATTTGGTTCCCTGCGTCCGCCCACACCTGCAATAAACTTTAACGATGTAAACTATCTGGTTTTCTGCATCCATCCATAGTTAACCATGTAAAATATCTGGTTCCATGCGTCAGCCTATACCTGCAATAAACGTTAACAATGTAAAATATCAGGTTCCCTGCGTCCACCCAAACCTGCAAATAAACGTTAACGGTGTAAAACATCTGGTTCCCTGTGTCCACCTATATCTGCTAAAAACGTTCACGATGTAAAAAGTCAGGTTCCCTGCATCAGCCCACACCTGAAATAAACGTTAACAATTTAAAATATATCTGGTTCTATTCGTGCGCCCACACCTGCAATAAACGTTAACGATGTAAAATATCTGGTTCCTTTCATGCGCCTATTTATGCAATAAACGTTAACGATGTAAAATATCTGGTTCCCTGCATCATCTTATACCTAGAATAAATGTTGACGATGTAAAATATCTACTGTCCATCCACACCTGCAATAAAAGTTAACGGTGTTTTTCATATCTGATTACCCTCGTCTGCCAACACCTGCTATAAACATTAACGATGTATAATATCTGGTTCACTTGCGGCCGCCCAGACCTGCCATAAACGTTAACGATGTAAATATCTGGCTTAATGTGTCCGCCTATACCTGCAATAAAAGTTAATGATGTAAAATATCTGGCTCCCTGCAACCGTGACAGTCCATACCTGCAATAAACGTTAACGATGTAATATAGCTGGTTCCCTGAGTCCGCCCATACCCACAATTAATGTTAACAATGGCGTTAAATAAATCTATATAAACAAGCTTACAAAAATAGTCAAAAGCCAAACGTGGGGTTTATAGACTAATTCAAGGCTAAATCAGTCGACTGTTAGTTAATCTTTTTTAACCTAGCATATCATATCCTTTCAAAATGATGATGACGATGATGATGTTAACGTTAACGATGTAAAGTATCTGATTTTTCTGCGTCCGCAGGATGATGATGATGATGATGATGATGATGACGATGATGATGATGATGACGATGATGATGATGACGACGATGATGATAATAATAATGATTACTATTATTATTATAATTACTATTAAAATTATTATAATTATTATTATTACATTGTAATTCTTTGTTTTTTACGGATTCCTTTTCATTACGAAAGGGGTAGGATGAGGACATAACAATTATTGATATGTTTGTAGACATGATATTTTACACACTTCTTTTAATGTAGTTCTTAGACCAAAGATCTTTTACCTTTAGCAGGCTAAATTTATGCATCAGCGGATGTTATTTCAAATATTTCTCGTGTAAGGCTCGATATTACAGGGCATGTACATAGTATCCGGGACAATAATACTCCCCACTATGAATAGTTTTGTCAGGGGTATACATGCATATTAAACAGACGTATTCACGTAATTTGCATGGACATTTTACTTTCGTAGACGTTATCGTTCTAAAACCACACTTCTATGTAAACTATTACCGTATTGATCCTAAGTATTCTGACAGACATGCTGGTTCAAATAATGAAGACCCAGATCTACGTCGCATGATGCGGTGTCTGATCAGGTTTACATTGTTTGCCACTAAATTAAGCATTTTAGATACATACGTAATGGCGTTCAAATTAGAGCCAGCGCACGACAATACGATTTGTGCAACCAGCGAAGACTCAGATCAGCCTGCGCATCCGCGCAGTCTAACCAGAGTCTTCTCCAGCCTCCATGCTATCCATACAGGGATAAACTAGAACTCTTGCCATACTTAATGGGCGCACATGCCAATCTGAGTCTTTGCTGGTTACATAGGCCTTATTGTATGTTTTTTCCTTGCGCTGGCTCACAAATCAAGTGGGTTCGAATATTTAGGGTAAACACGTTACACTGATTGCTCATACAACCTGCACATCGCTCAACTTGGAGAAATCAGGTATTAGATAGAACTTTATCCCTTCCATGGCCCCTTCCAGCGTCAGACCTCTAATCAGCAAGACGAACATAAGTATATAGGGAGTCGATACCGTGAAATACATCACCTGTATAAATGAGATGAGTCACAATTAACAGATTTGAAATAATGAGAAATTTTACGATTTCAAGCCACACTTGAGGGATGTGAAATTTGAGGCGAAATGGTACAACTTCAAGCCACAACTGAGATATTCGAAATTTCAGAAGATAGGGTATATTTTCAAGCCACAATAGAGAGATTTGAAATGTAAGGAGAAAATGTACAATTTCAAGCCACAACTGAGAGATTCGAAATGCAAAGAGAAATGGTATAATTTAAAACCACAATCAAGAGGTTTGAAATGTAAGGAAAATGGTAAAATTTCAGGTCACAATTGTGAAATTTGAAATTTAAGGAGAAGTGGTACATTTTACAGCCGAAATTGTGAGATTTGGGAGCGGTTGCCAAACCAGCATCATAGTTAACATACCACATTTTCGACAATTCGATTCCTGTTACTACCAACCTGATAACTACCTAACAAATAGTCCCCTGCTTACGCTGATAACACTGAGTTCTGCATTCAGATACATTAGTCGTATTCACACTGATGCTTATAAAACGAATAAAAAAAAAAGAAAAATTCAAACTTTTGAATAAGATTGTAAGCATACTGAATACAATATCGGCGGATGAAAATATGAATACTCCAGTTAAACGCGCCAAATCTACAGCGTTGGGTATAAAGTGTAACCCAAGCCGTGATCCTACTAAATACCGAAAAGGGGCTCAGTTTTAGAGGCATAGAGAATTCCAGTGCTTTAATTTTTACAGCTTTTGAACCTAAGGTGAAGAGTTGGTACCGGTAAAATCGATTAAAACCCCCCATTACGAAAACACTCCTATTCAAATACATTGCAAATTTTACAACCAAAAAAGGAAAATTTTCAGATAAAAATTTCTGATATTTTTCATATTTCTTCTCTAAACATAGATTGTGGGTACTCGTTAGAACCGCCCCGGCGAGGCGGTTCTAACGAGTACTCACAATCTATGTTCTTTAGGAAAATAAGAAAACTAATGTATACCCCTGTAAACCCCAGTTTTACTATATAAAGGTGGGGTTTAAAGGGGTTAAAATTGTATAGGCATGTGTCCGTGATGCCGGGCCAGTAGGTTTTAGTATAGATCGTTGTAAAGCGGTGATTCTTGAGTTGTTAATTGTTTGTGTGGCCTTTTGGCTGCTCGCTGTGGGACTTTTTCATGTTATATCTTGGTGCATCACGAAAACACGCCTATATAATTTTGACCCCCTTTAACCCCGCTTTTATATAGTAAAACTGGGGGTTTACAGGGGTATACACTATTTTTCTTATTTCTGCTCAAAAACATAGATTGTGGGTACTCGTTAGAACCGCCTCGACGAGGCGGTTCTAACGAGTACCCGCAATCAATGTTTTGAGCAGGAATATGAAAAATATCAGAATTTTTTTCTGATAATTTTTCATTTTTGGGGGGTTTTAAATTCTCAATATATTTGAATAGGTGTGTTTTCGTAATGGTTGTCTTATTGAAGTATTTACTGGCTCCTGTCTGGTATTGTGATCACCTCGTTGGGGGAAGAGGGTGTTGGTTGCCATTACGAAAACACGCCTATTCAAATATACTGAAAAGTTTACCACCAAAAAATGAAAATTTTCAGATAAAAAATCCTGATATTTTTGATACGTCTGCTCAAAACATAGATTGTGGGTACTCGTTAGAACCGCTTCGTCGAGGCGGTTCTAACGAGTACCCACAATCTATGTTTTGAGAAACGAGGCGGTTCTAACGAGTACCCACAATCTATGTTTTGAGCAGAAATAAGAAAAATAATGCATACCCCTGTAAACCCCAGTTTTACTATATAAAAGTGGGGTTTAAGGGGACAAAAGTTTATAGGCATGTTTTCGTGATGCTTTGGTTTTCTTTGGTTTGTGGCATGTGTGCTGTCTGGAATTTGTTTATTTGCTCTTCCTTTTGGTGTCATCGGTAGGCTATGTTCTGTGATTGTGGTTGGGTATATTCTATTCTATTGCTCATAAACACATTCATTGTTCGCTGAAACAGTATCTGATATTTCCAGAAAAACAAATCCGCATTCTAGCCAGACTGCGCATGCGCACATGCTGAGCTTTCGGTATTTCTCAGTACATTTGAACTTAAATGACTCGAACATCTTTAGGATCATGGAAATAAGTTCTAGACATGGGTAGTTTGAGTCATTGAGGGTTAATCATAGCGTCAGGTTTGGGGGTAAACAGGGATAATTAGGATTTCTTTTCGATCGTCTATAAAATAATGGTACCTTGAGTGTACATATTAGAATCGCCTCGATGAAACGATTCTAATGAATACTCGCAAAATACATTTTTATAATAGAATAAGAAAAAATCCCTAAATATTTGTTTTATTGATCTATCGGAAGAATTTCCTAGGGATTCAAAAAACTAGTTTGAATCAGCAAAAGCAAACGAGCTATCGGTATTCGAGTCTCTGAAGAAATAACTGCCATAAGCCATTACCTTTCCCGAGCTCTTGATGCCTTTCCATATACAGAAGTAGACCACGATCCAGGCCAGCAGAAGACAAAGGCACAAGTCCCAGTGAATGGTACCGGGCTGGTCCACTCCTTCTGACAGATGGAGAACTTTCCGTCTGCGGAGAGATATTTATGTATTTTATGTACACGACTCTTAAAGCGTCAAGCATTTTTAGTAGACGACATTCTAATATGTGTTTTATTTTTTAGAGAAAATGAGTCCTGGAATTCAATGTGAGTCGTCTGCTTGATTCACATGAATTGTCAAGACATTGAAATAATATATATATATATATATATATATATATATATATATATATATATATATATATATATATATATATATATATATGGAACCAGTCCACAATTACCTCCCCTGATTTGTTGTCCAAAATAAGGAAATATAGTCGCACAAATAGTCCCTCACTTGGATGCTGTGTCTTATGCCAGAGTGACTGAGCAGACTACTTCACTGTGATTCTTTTGATAGATCAACATGTAGGTGTTCTGAAAATTAAGAGTTTGTTTTGTTTCCTTTTGATTTCAGGAAAACAGGTGAACCTAAGCACACCCCTAAGAAGTAAGCCTACATGGGCCGTAACTGGTATGAACTAACAGGTGTTTACTTTGACAGACGACAGCAGGAAAAGGAGCTGGTCATGGTCATGTGTAAAGTGGATAAATTTGAAGGTAAGAAATGATGACAGTAAGAAATGATGAAAGTATGCATCGATTGCAAAGTTGTCAGCAATTTTTTCCCAAGAGGTCTTTGTACGAAAGGTAATGGAAAAATAATTGTGGTCCGAGGCCTGCATATATATATATATATATATATATATATATATATATATATATATATATATATATATATATATATATATATATATATTTTTTTTTTTTTTTTTTTTTTTTTTTTTTCAAACTTTAATCATTTGATCTACTCCCAAGCCCACTAAGCGCGCCAAGTTTCAAAGTCCTAGGTCAAATAGTCATCAAGATATGTTACTAACAAGAAAAGCGTGACGAACGGACGGATAAAGCACGCACGCACGTACGAACGGACAGGCGGATGAACGACACAAAAGCATTATGCCCTCCAACTTCCTCGAAGTTTGAGGCATAGCAAGCATGAATGCGAAAATATGTTTAAATAGGGCAAAATTGCGTTATAGAAAGGTTATCAGTTGACACAAACAAATTATTTGCAGTTTATAATGAATGCCATGAGCATAAATCATCATCAAAACTATGAAAAGTAAAATCCCTAGACGACATAGAGATTAGACCATCTCATAGTAAATCACTGTCAATTATATAAAGCTCAAGATAAAGGTTTTTTTTTTAAAACGAAAAGAACTGTCCTTTTTCTTATTATAGGGATCAAACATGGTTTTTTCATGCATTAACATTCGCCAGGTCCCTAGGGAGGTGTTGAAAACCGCGGCCTTCCGCGGTTTTGAACACCTCCCAAGGGACCTTGCGAATGTTAATGCATTGAAAAACCATGTTCGATCGCTATTATTGCATAAAAACTGAAAACATGCTACATTTCGCATTATTTCTTGCACTATTTTGTTTCGCCTTTTCCCCGATGTCGCGCGAACGCAATTTCCACGGACTATGCTCGTTCTAGGGCCGGGTAGTACACATCTCGTAACGGAAGCAAATCTGTGGCCCCGGCACGATGCGTAGCCGTGCATTAACAGCGCGTGAATTGCCTTGTTAATGCACGGCTTTTCGCCGGTTGTTAATAACGTGTGACACTGCTTTTTATGCAATAATTCTTATAAAAAAAACAACAACAAAAAAAAAAAAAAAAAAAAAAAAAAAAAAAAAACACAAAAAACAAACAAACAAACAAAAAAAAAAAAACAAACAAACATATGTTGTATGCTCTGTGAGTGTGCATATGTCACACATACGAATACGTAATAGAGGTGTTACATATGCGAACAGTTGCACGCATACGTAACAGTTACATATGTGTATGAGTGTCACATGTCGAATTTAACACATATGCAAACAAAACGAAATCTTCATATCTTATAGTATTGCAAAGGAAAACCGATATAGTTGGATTGTGTGTTTTGATACAGAATAGAAATTATACATGTGAAGTGGTAGGAACGCTGGAAACGAATTAATACGTTAGTCCTTTTACACTTTGACACTGGACAAAGTATTTGGACTCGGCTCCAGACTGTTTGTCATTCGGATTGATATCCATGTGCAATAGTCGAGCAATTGTCGTTTATATATATATCAATCAAATCCCGTTTGCGTTTAGAAATTCAATCAAATCAGAAGTCTAGGGCCTGAGTCACAAATGGGAGCCAAACATTCATTTGTCTATATGTTAAAAGCAACCGGGATGATTAAAAGAGCAGATCAAAGTAGTTGGAATGATATAGTACTGCTAACACCCTAGTACACATGGGTTTCACTTCTTTTAGACACTGTGTGTCTTTTAGACACAATAGTGAAACTCAGAGTAGACTATAGTTCACTACAAAGTCTTGATTTGTCAACTTGGTGTTCACTCCAAGTCTTACTGCAAGATGTATAGCATGTCAAACTAGTAGACTACTACAAAACAATTCTGATAAATAAATGACACATATATTATAAATAGCTTCTCTCAATGAACAATGAATGAATGAACTTGAATTAATTAATTCATTCAAAGATATCCTTTAGTAATAAATATGGAACTGGATTTTGTAATAATATCAAAAAACAGAAAAAAAAGGAAGAAAGAAAGAAAGAAAGACAGAAAGAAAAAAAAGAATAAGATACAAGTTGAGAAAGAAAGAGAGGAAGAAAGAAATATAAACTGCGAGGAAAAAAGGAAGAAATACAAAAGAAAGAGAATGAATGAATGAATGAATGAATGAATGAATGAATGAATGAATTCAAAAACCTCTTTCAGTTATGAATATGGAACGGGAATTTGTAATGATATGAAAGAAAAAGAAATAAAGAAAACAAAACGTGAAAAGGAGAGAAGAAATAAATATAAAATGTGAGAAAAAAAAAGGAAGAAAGAAATATAAATTGTGAGAGAGAATGAATGAATGAATGAATGAATGGATAAATAAATAAATTATTGAAAATCTGAAGAAAGTCTATGAATGAATGAAAGCAATTATCTTGAAAATAAATAAATAAATAAATAAATAAATAAATAAATAAATGCTTATAATGGCTATTATGATGTATTATTACTAGGTGTTAACTTTGATATCTTTCTATATTAGATCTGGGCCTTTATTGCACAGAATACCATATTTACACATTTACCCTAAGGATCCAGGCACCCTAAATCTTTGTCATACGTATCTTAAATTTTCAACAAGTCTACTTTACTACTTGTCTAAAAACACCATTTTACAGCAACATATTGTATCTCTAGTTACGGTACGGGTCAGACAGGTCAGGGCTGTCAAATTGGGAAGGACATGAAGAAAAAAAATATTTTTTGGAACATGGTCTTGTAGCATATAAGAGCAACCGATATGGTAGGTATACCATTTTAGAATTAATATTGTTTACGTGGGCTCAAAGCAGAGTTCGTTAGGGTCTACGTTTTCGATTGCGGGGATGTGTGTAATGACCCATCATCGCAGGTGTACTGTTGTAATGAAAAACATTTTCTATCAATATACAGTCGAATTTCAACGGCTCGAAAATCTTTATGACCATAGAAAATTGTTCGAGACATGGCTAGTTCGAGCCACTGAGGGTTAATCATGGCGCCAGGTCAGAAAGAAAATGACGATAATTTAGGGAAAAGTTTTCGATCTCCTACACAATAATGGTATGTTGAGTGTACTCATTAGAATCGCCTCGATGTGGCGATTCCAATGAGTACACTCAACATACAAGTCGATGATAAAATAAGAAAATTTCCCTAAATATTTGTTTTCTTGAGCTATCGTAGGAGCTTCGTAGGGACTAAAAAACATGTTTGAATTAATCATGGTAAACGATCCATCGGTGTTCGAACTATTGAGGCTCGACTGTATGTGAGCCGCGTCATGCGTAAAAGGCACTCGGCCACTGATCTTTTGATGCTTCAGCTGCGATTCGAAGGTCCTTTTTTATCCTTACTTGAGGTAAAAAGAGAATTACCGCACTTCAAAGATGACACGTACAGTCGAACCTCGTTATCTCGAACTCGCTTATTTCAAATTACCGCTTATCTCGAAGTGAAAATCTGGTCCCTGTTTTAACATGAAACTATGACAACAGGTAACAAAATAATGTGGAAAAGAGGAGAAATTGCTCCTTAGGAGCAATTTCTCCTTTTTACCACAATATTTTCAGTATATCTCTATTTTCAGGAGTCAAATTACATATTCATTTGTGAAATGTGGTTCTTTGATTTATCTTTTTTTCCTCAATTCTGCAAATCTGATATGTCGAGATGCGGATATCTCGAAATATTTCAGAGAGTCCCTTGGACTTCGAGATAACGAGGGTCGACTGTATTTTGTTTTGCAACTAGAAGTTTCAATTACAGGCTATCAGCAAAGTAGATGTTATCTACCTGGAAAACCATGCATATCAAATGGTTGAAATATCTTTGCATACATGCTTATATATCCAATAATGCTTGATATATATCTAGCAAACACTAACAACTAGAAGTTTTTATAATAATACATCACATATACATTAAACCTAAAATATTGTGCAACATATATAGGTGTCAAAACGTTCGTTATGTAAGTAGAGCGGAGTGTCAAATAAAAAAATATGCGTACTAAGAAATAAATCGGTCACAGTCAGAATCGTTCCCGATATAGTGACCTCTACTTCATGAAATGACCAGTTGTTAATATGTGTTTAGTTCGTATATATCATACGAAAACATACTAAATTTTCCACATGTTACATATGCGTACAGTTGTACGCAAACGTAACACATCAACATTGCCACGTGTTACATATGCGTACAGTTGTATGCATACGTAACAATATGTAACGTATGCGTACAACTGTACGCATACGTTACACGTCTGTTACGTATTCGTATGTATAACATATGCACACTCAACCTGCTCATTCGAAGCACCTCGTCGAGATGTTTCTAAAGGGTGCCCACAACATATGTTTTACGCGTAGAAAACATTACAAATCACGCTTATTCAAATATACTGAAAATTTTACTACCAAAAATTTCAGTTAAAAAATTCTGATATTTTTCATATTTCTGCTGAAACATAGATTGCGGGTACTCGTTAGAACAGCCTCGACAAGACGGTTCTAACGAGTACCCACAATCTATGTTTTTAGTAGAAATAAGAAAAACAGTGCATACCCCTGTAAACCCCAGTTTTACTGTATAAAAGTGGGGTTTAAGGGGGTCAAAACTATATAGGCATGTTTATGTGATGATAAGAAAAATATGTGGATACAACCTCCTATTTGGAGCTATAGTCAAAGGTACTTACTCCCAAAATTCTGTCACAGGATCGGAGACGAAAGAGCCTTCTGTTATATTCGAGACAAAATACTCCAAGGTATCGTTTCCCTTCATGTCGTTGGAATCTGCACCTAAACTGGAATTATGCGAGCCTCCGGAACTGGCAGATTGTTCTGTCGAAATGGCAACTGTTCCCGCTCTCCTGTGACCGGTTGAGCAGTCCGCGGTGTTCCAATCATTGTTACAATTCGACCAAGGTAGGACCGAGGTAAATGACGAAAACAAATAGTAAAAGGACCAGGTTAAAAGGACGTTGTAGTCGCAGTTAACTAGAAATACGATGATTGCAGAAGCGAAGCCGAGACCTGAAAGTGTATTTACCGGTACCTGTTGTAGTCTGGAGACCCCTAAAAGGGTAATTGGCAAACAGTGCAGACCCAGATCAGACGCCGCAGAACGCGGCGTCTGATCAGGGTCTCCACTGTTTGCAAATAGTTAAGCCATTTTTCTCTAGGGATATCGCAATCTCATAGCCGGACATAGCTAAACTTGAAATTGGACTCTTCCAAATTATAGTGTGGGGGAGTCTATTCAGTCTACAATGGGTTAGACGCATTAAAAATAAATGAGGCTGAACGCAACGGTGAACAGTGAAGTCACAGATCAGCCTGCACATCTGCGCAATCGGACATGGATTTTTGCTAATCACTGACAGAATGAAAGGACAGTGTAAAAGGTTTTGCTAATCACAAGTGCAGCAGACGGCATTTTGATTTTGTTTTGTATTTTTTTTTTTTTTGAGAAATAAAGGCTTAACATTTCATGTGATTCGTCTGCCTACCAATACTAGTAGTAAAGCGCAGGGCATTTTGTACGTCCGTATTACCACATTCGTCCGCAAATCCTACTGTATTCACCCTAAATATTCGAACAGGCATTCCTGAGAAAACAGTGTAGACAATTATCAGACGCTGCAGAACACAGCGTCTACATTGTTTGTCACTAATCCAACAATTTTCAAAACACGGCAAGTAAACAGTTCTAAAGACTTGTTGAAGTTTTATAACAATTAACGCATTCACCTTGAGTTTCTGACGTGGCCTCTTCCATCGTGGACTCTTCCATCTTTGAATCTGATCAGAACCATTGTTCTAAACAGGGGTTTCAGTCCAAAATCAAAATAGAGTGGCAAACAGTTTAGATCCTGATGAGACGGCTCATTATGAGCCGTCTCATCAGGATCTAAACTGTTTGTAGAACAACTGTTTTGGTCTGCAAGTTAATGGCGTACGAATATTATTAAAAGGTTATTTCTCCATACTGAATCAGTTGAGTTGCACAAAGTAGCGATAAATATTAACCTTTTAACGCTAATCACAATTGTTGCAGCAGACGACATTCCATTTTCTATTTTCAGAGAAAATGAAATTTTGCATTTCATGTGAACCTTCTGCTTGGAAGACGATTCACATTAAATGTTAAACTTTATTATCTCTTGATAATAATAATAGTAGTAATAACAATAATAATAATAAAAAAAACAGGATTTGTCGTTTCATGCAAACTATCTCCATTGTTTTCTGGAAAAAATATTTTCAGTATGTCTTCAGCTGAAAATTTTACCCTGAGTATTATGCGTTGTATACAAAGTGTCATCATTTTATACATTTATATAGCCCAGGGACAGGGGCAGGGGCAGATAACCTCATGGGATAATATTTTGACGGTTACTGAAGGATTATGCCACTTTGATCATATATCATAAGATTCTAACATTAGTCTTTAATAGCCTTTAGTCAACCTAGGCCAAAGTTTTCAGCAAACTTGGTAGACCTTAAAGCCCTGATGCTACATGCAAGCAAACTTGGTAGATCATAAAGCCCTGATGCTACATGCAAAGATTTAGAATCAAAGCGTCATTGCCTTTGCAAGAGAATATTTTACGTTTTTATGTTTTCTTTTACCATATATGGGCATGACAGCCATCTTGATCATCGGACCGTGACCATTTAGCAGTCTTTCTTCGATCGCGGACCCACAGAGGCTCTGCATGAAATTTGGTAAAACTGGCACGGTGTCAGACTTTAGAGAAGTCGTTTGAAGATGTAGATGGACGACGGACGGACGGACGAAAGGGCTACTAACGGAAAATTATCAGTATATCTCAGTAAGAAGAAAGTTCATGATGAGCTAAAAGATGGGCCGATTCAGCAGACGACAAGCCGAAGAAGTTTTTTCTTTTTATTTTGTCAGAGGCCGTGACATTTCATGTTTAGGAGACAGTTTGTATGAAATGTCAAAGCCTATTTGCTGGGACCAATAACTAAAAATATTTAAAAGTTCGTCTGCTGAAATTTTTACCTGGCACGCAGAGCGCTAAAATGTTATTTTTTTATCAGTGCACGTTACAATAACATACCTTGGAAAAGCGGGCAGATCTTCCATGCTCCAATTCCTCCTTGGGACATGAACTGGCCAAGAGAAACCTCAAGGAAGAATACCGGAATTCCACCAAGAATAACTGATGTGAAATACGGAATTAGGAACGCTCCTGTAAAACAATCAAAAAGAAACATGTACACCCTAACAACCTGCGTCATAACAATGATGACGATACCTATTTTCGTCAGTAACTAGTTTACGGAATCTACCTGAACTAGATAGGATTCTATTAAATGTATTATATTCCCTTAGTGCAACAAATTCACTGTCATATGGACTGTCTGTGTTTGGATAAATCGACCTTCTAAAGCGCAGTGGATAGTCAGACTCTTCGACCATCTATGTTGATATTGAAAAACACTCAGTCTAATAATTCAAGTTTGATTGGTCAAAGTATCTACGCTAACTAGAACACGAATGGAGTTTGCATTTTATGTAAAATGCAGTACGAAAATAGAGATATTTTGTGTATTTGGCGATTTTTCGCTGCATTATGTACTCTTCGTGATTTTGTCATAAATCCGAACAAATGTTGCCGTCGCAGTTATGTATAAATCACCAGGTTGACGACGTAGGTTGTTGACCCTGAAAACTGTCCAGAAATATACATAACACAGCCCTCCCAATACACCGGACAATGGTTTAATAACAAAAAAAAATGAGCCATAACGTAAGAAAACGTACCATCGGACACGTGTGCCCAGCGAAGATTCAGATCAGCCTGCACATTTGCGCAGTGATCAGAATCTTCACTGGGTGCATTTTAGATATCCAATAATGCAAAGTTTCTTCATGCGGACAACGAAGACTCTGATCAGACTGCGCATCCGCGCAGGCTGATTAGCGTCTTCGTTGATCCGCGCAGACTGATCGGGTGCGCGGGCTGATTAGAGTCTTTGTTGATCCGCGCAGTCTGATCAGAGTCTTAGTTGGGCGCGCATGCCCTGAGGTACGTTTTCTGACGTTGTGGGTCAAATGTCAACTCTAAACAGCACTAATCGAAAACAGAATGAACACAGCAACGGAGACACACCGTCTTGGAACGGCCAGCAATCAAATTGTTAATTGGATGGCTTAAAGTTGTTTTCACGCAAGTCCAACCAACACCTTTTTTTTCATAAAGCAGAGCTCAAAAGGGCCCCACATGCCAAAACTTGTCTTCGGGCATATGCGGACAGCGTCCCCGCAGCCTGATCAGGGCCTTCGCTGTCCGCTAACAGAAACATTGGACACTAATAGTGAATGTATCAATGGAGGGCAATATGAGACTTTGCGCATGCGTGGGGTGAATCTGAATCTGTGCATTTTGCTCATGCTCGAAAATGATTGTCGCGGCCCAAAATAACAAAATTTCAACAGTGCAGGGGAAACCGCAATACTAGCTTCGAAGACATGGCATCATGGGGTACAACGTTAAGTTTGTTTATTTGTGTTGAGGTTTACGGCCCAGTCAACCCAATGGGGTCATGTCGAGTGCGGTCAGTTTACCTAACCACACTTTTACTGGGCAGGCTTAGTACTCCAGGAGGTTAACCAGTGTTGTGCACATTCTTTCGACAGAAACTGACAATTGCTCTACTTGAATCAGCGGAAAGGAGAGAATGACTACAGAAACTATTTCATGATCAATCTCCAAGAAAGAATGTTGCCGACCCGGTGGGGGTCGAACCCGTAACCTCTTGATCACCAGTCGGACGCGCATCCAACTGAGCCACCGGGCCCAGCTACAACAGTCAGACAGAAGACGGTCGGTTACCGGATTGCAGGGTGAGCTACAGAAAATAGCACAAAAGAAGGCCAGGCAGAGTCACAGTCACAGAAAACAGCTTATCAATGACACCTGAGTTTCATCTTGGAAAGGACAGCAGTACAGATTACCCTATATATATAGTGCAGGCACTTAAACCTAAATTCTAATGCACTCGCGTATGTAACGCGACGTATGATTGGATAACGTCAAAAATTTGCGACGGTATATTCTGCGATATACTGTCGGAAATCCGACGTCATCACGTAACGTCGCTTCGCATTGGCTGGCATTTGTTTTTACGCAGCTCACAGGACTTGTCGCTTTGTGCAAATAGTGCATTTTTTCCAACAGAAAAAAAATGAATAAATGCATTAGAATGGAGGTAAATTTACCTCCCCAAATGACAAATTTGAATGCAGTTATCCCCTAATTTGTCAACGTCCAACCCTCGTTTTGCTATTTTCGTTTTATGCAACTTTGGTATATTTTTATACCGTCGACTCTCGTTATCTCGACTTCGCTTATCTCGAATTACGGCTTATCTCGAAGTGAAAATCTGGCCCCTGTTTTAAAATGGAAATCTAAGAAAATAGTTAGGAAAATTGAAAATATATTGTGGAAAAAGGGTGGAATTGTGAAATGGAAGACAAATCAGTGTATTCTGTCGTTTTCAATCATGTTTTCCAATCAGGGTGTTTGGACATCTTCGTAGCTTACTTTTCCGCTTAGTGCCATTAGAAGGTTATGGCCCAGTTATATGATTGTGGCTCTTCCTGTGCATCATCTTTGTGCTTACCAATCAAAACGTATGTACGCATTCAATATCATGCAGTCAGCATAACGTTAACACGCCTATGCAAAATATTATGTCTGCTCAAAACGTAATTACGGGTAACCTTTAGAACTGTCTCATTGTCAAAGCGTTTCTAAGATTATCCCAAATTTATAACAAACATAGATTGCGGGTACTCAAGGAGGCGGTTTATTACGAGTGCCCACAAACGATGTTTTAGAGGAGAAAACAAATGAAACAAGAGGCCCACGTGTCACGCCTCGCCACCTGAGTGACATAGCTACTGCAGATATGCAGATGTTATGCAACATTTTTCCAATCCTATTATCTCAAGTAATGAAAAGATCATCATTTGAGCAGTTCTTAGTAATGAAGAAGAATATATGGGCCTGACAGTCAATGGACCGTGATCATTTGAATAAACTATCAATCACATTTCAATAGTGATCAGTGTGAAATGTAGTGGAAATTCGCTAAGTGGTTTCCGAAGAATCATGATTTTATACATGTAAACAGCACAGTGGCAGGGAAATATAATAAACACAAACAAGATGACGGCCATCTTAAATTTCCAATCTCAGAACGATTTTAGCTACTGTTGATCTACAAGTCACTTCGATACTTCCAATATAAAAGAATATGGCCCCTACAAATGCATGGGGAAGCAAATTTCACTTTGGAAGTAAAAACGTCAAACGTCAACATAGAACCATCATTTTAGCAATTTTGGTAGATCTCCTGTCCCCATAATTTGTGCAAAGATTAGGGCCCAGGGCTTATTTGGTTCTGGAGAAGAAAGATTTTAAAGGTTATTACCATATATGGGCACGGCAGCCATTTTGATCAATGGACCATGCCCATGTTAGCAATCTTTCATTCTCCTGCCCAAGGATTTGAGCAACACTGGCCTAGAGGCTTCACAGGAGAAGTCATTTGAAATTATCAACAATTTTTCCATATAAACGCATGGGGCCCATACAAATGCATACAGAAGCAAACTTGACCTCGCTGTAAAAAAATCAAATGTTAATGTATGACCATTATTTTAGCAATTTTGGTAGACCATCCGTCCCCAATGATTTATGCAAAGATTCAGCCACAAGGCATCCTCGGTTCAGCAGAAGAAGATTTTTAAAGGTTTTTACCATATATGGGCATGGCGGCCATCTTGGTCAATGGACGGCAACCATTTTTGCAATCTTTCAGTTCCCTGCCCCAGGGAGGCTCCAAATGAAATTTGAGCAACATTGGCCTAGAGGCTCCAGTGGAGAAGTATTTGAAATTCTCAACATTTTCCCCATACAAATGCACAAGGAAGCAAACTTGACCTTACCGTAAAAAGGTCAAATGTCAATGTACGACCATTATTTTAGCAATTTTGGTAGACCCCCTGTTCCTAATGATATATGCAAAGATTCACCACAAGGAATCCTCGGTTTTGGAGAAGAAGATTTTTAAATGTTTTTTTCCCTACAAAGGCATAGGGAAGCAAACTTGACCTTTCCGTAAAAAGGTCAAATGTCAATGTACGACCATTATTTTAGCAATTTTGATAGAGTCTACGTCCCCGATGATTTATGCAAAGATTCAGCCCCAAGGCATTCTCGGTTCTGGAGAAGAAGATTTTTAAAGGTTTTTTTTATTATATATGGGCATGGCGGCCATCTTGGTCAACGGACCGTAACCATTTTAGCAATCTTTCGTTCCCCCAACCTAAGAAGGCTCCATATAAAATTTGAGCAAAATTGGTTCAGGGGCTTCAGAGGAGAAGTCGTTTGAAAATGTTAACGGACGGACGGACGGACGGACGGGCGACGGACGAAAAGTGGCCACTATAGCTCATCTTGAGCAAAGCTCAGGTGAGCTAAGTATGTTTACCCCTGTAAACCCATTTTTTCTCTACATGACGTTGGGTTTGCCGGGGTCTTCAATGAATGGACTTGTTAACGTAATGGAACGCCTTGGTAAAACAAAGAAAGAAAGAATGAAAGAAGGAAAGAAAGTTAACAGAAAGGAAGAATGAAGGAAAACAGGAAGAACATACCGCAAGTTCAAACTGGATTCTACCAGTACATAGTGTGGGGAAGTTTATTCAGTCTAAAATGCGTTAAATTTATTTATTTTTTATCGTCGTCCATTCATGGAGATAAGATTCATATTATCCAACGCACAATGCTTAGTCATATTATCCAACGCAAGATGCGAAACTTTATCCGTTAAATTGCAGTAGACGACATTTTCTTTTGTAATTTTCAGAGAAAATAAGACATTGTATTTTTTTTTTTTTTCAAAGAACATTATTTCAAAGAAAACACATAACATTTCATGTAAAACATCTACCTAGCAGCTGAATCACATGAAATGACAAGTTCTTTTTTTTTCACTGAAAACTAACGATATCAAATTTAGAATGCTTTGCGCTTTAATGCTTAAAGTTATTCTAAATTTTAAGTCTTTTGACGCTTAGCATGCTGAGTAAAATTTCAGCAGACGACATTTTGAAATTGCAGCAGACGACAGTTTGAAATTAACTTTCTTATCTTGCTAAAAAATTGGGTTTGACATGCAAAATATTCTCCTAGTCAACTGGCGGGAAATGTCAAAACCTATTTTGAAAAAAAAAAATAAATAAATAAATAAAAAAAATAAATAAATAAATAAAAATAAATAAATAAATAAATAAATAAATAAATAAACAAGAAAGACAAATTTGAATGAATTGTCATTTTCTGGACAACAATAATAATGTTTTAAATGTTGGCTACTGATTTTTTTAACACGCATGTTTCTTATTTCTCCACGAATCCATATGTTGTGGCTATTCATTAGAAATGTCTCGTTTAGGCGCTTCTAATGAGCAGCCACAACATATGTTTCAATGGAGATATAGGAAAACTATCATATGGATACCCCACTTATCTGCAGCTGTGACTTTACACAATATCATTTGTGGGGTTTAGTTTTTTTCATCATTTCATCATCATTATTATTATTTTTATTATTATTATTTTTGTAGTTTATTAATATTTCAAAGAAATAAAAACAGAAATCAGACAAATTTCAGATTTGCACAAATAACATTTATTCCTTTCGTTCTTCGGGGTTCAGTATTATTATTATTATTATTATTTTGTAGTTTATTAATGTTTTAAAGAAATAAAAATAGACATCAGACAAATTTCAGGTTTGAACAACTAAATAAACAAGGCCTCCCTCTCTCCATGGATAAAAGTCATGTACGGGTTTATGCCTTTTATTACAGACAATCGTTTAATTATTTAACCAAGGACGTAAATAATAATAGTAATTTTATACGTCTTTGATTTAACTTAACATCTTTGTTGTACATGTATTTTAGCAACTTTTGCAGATAAAATAAATTCAGCCGTCAGTCACTTATTTTCCTATTGGTTGGCGTAACCTGAGTTAATCCCCACCTGACATGAAAATGCGACAATAATCAACGCCATGCCCTGCATATAATTCGTTTATTGGCCCACCTGCCATGAGCGGATTAATTAACATAAAATACTGAATTCGAAACATTTTTTTCCTTCTTACGGACTTTCAGTTTGAATAAAGTTTGATATCTGCACTTATAGTATAAAAACAAGGTTTGAATTTTTATGCGCTTCATTCACTTAGATTTGTCACCATTTTATTTCTGGACAAAAAAAAAAAAAAAAAAAAAACTTTGGGCACTTTTCACATTTGTTTCAACTAAAACATTTTATATTGGTTAGGTACAAGCTGACATTTTTGCAAACCTACTGTGAAGACCCTGATCAGACGCCGCTAACTGCTGAGTCCGTTCTGAGTCTGCATTGTTTGCCTACGTCCAAAACTTGGACTCTGTGCTGATATTAATTTGGTATAAATTGAAACTTCTACAAGCAACCTGTGGAGACGCTGATCAGACGCCGCTAACTACGAGTAACTCTGGGTCAACATTGTTTGCCTACGTTCACTAGACTCTAGCTTATATTGGATAGGAACAAGATGAAATTTCTGCAAGCAAACTGTGGAGACCCGGATCAGACGCCGCTAACTGCGGCATCTTCTCTGGGTCTACATTGTTTGTTTATGTCCAAAAATTGGACTCAAGGCTTATATTTGTTAGGAAAAAGTTAACATTTCTGCAAACAGACTGTGAAGACCCTAATAAGATTCCGCTAATTGCGGCGTCCGCTCTGGGTGTACATTGTTTGCCTACGTCCAAACATTTGACTCTTGGGCCGGCCTCGGTGGCTCAGTTGGATGCGCGTCCGACCGAAGGTCAGGAGGTTGCGGGTTCGACACCCCGCCGGGTCGGCAACATTGTTTCGTGGAGATTGCTAATGAAACACTTTCTACGGTCATTCTCTCCCTTCCGCTGATTTAAGAAGGGCTGTTGTCAGTTTCTGGCGAAAGAATGTGCACAATACTGGTTAACCGCTTAACCCTCATCACAAACAATCAAACATATGACTCTTGGCTTATATTGGTAAGATTCAATTTGACATTTCTGCAAGCAAACTGTGGAGACCCTGATCAGACGCCGCTGTCTCTGGTGTCCGCTCTGTGTCTATATTGTTTGCCTGCACCCAAATATTGGACTGTAAGCAACAAGTTGACATTTCAGCAAGCAAACTGTGGAGACCCTGATCAGATGCCGCTAACTGTGGCGTCCGCTCTGGGACTACACTATCTGCATACGTCGGAAAATTGGACTCTAGGCTTATATTGGTTAGGTGCAAGTTGATATTTCTGCAAGCAAACTGTGGAGACCCTGATCAGACATCGCTAACTGTGGCGTCCGCTCTGGGTCTACATTATTTGCTTACGGCCAAAAATTGGACTCTGGGCTTATATTGGTAGGTACACATCACGAAAACACGCCTATATAGTTTTGACCCCCTAAAACCCCACTTTTATATAGTAAAACTGGGGTTTACAGGGGTATACATTATTTTCTTTATTTCTGCTCAAAAAACATAGATTGCGGTACTCGTTAGAACCGCCTCGCCGAGGCGGTTCTAACGAGTACCCACAATCTATGTTTTGAGCAGAAATATGAAAAATATCAGAATTTTGTATCCGAAAAATTGCCATTTTTTGGTGGTAAAATTTTCAGTGTATTTGAATAGGCGTGTTTTCGTAATGAGGTTGATATTTCTGCAAGCAAACTGTTGACCCTGATCAGACGCCGCTAATTGTGGCGCCCGCTCTGGGTCTACATTATTACATCCAAGAAATGGACTCTGGGCTTATATTGGTAAGGTACAAGTTGATATTTCTGCAAGAAAACTGTGGAGACCCTGATAAGACGTCGCTAACCGTGGCGTCCGCTCTGGGTCTTCATAATTTACCTACGGCCAAAAGTTGGACTCTAGGTTTATATTGGTTAGGTACAAATTGATATTTCTGCAAGCAAATTATGGAGATCCTGATCAGACGCCGCTAAGTGCGGCGTCCGTTCTGGGTTTACATTGTTTGCCAACGTCCAGAAATAGTTAATTAAATTGATTAGCCGTAACATGGTTGATTTGTTTTTCTCGCGTCCTGGTTCTTTCCGAATGCTTAAATGGCATAGGTCAACAATTACAGCAAAATAGAGCATTAATCGTGTCCTCTGAAGTTTGCCGATCACTGAGTTCTATCTATCTATCCATGTTTGGTTTTAAATCACTTGCACATACCTGTTAGCACTTTTTATTTGATAAAAACTTTATACAAGCATTCACTTCGCTACAAGCTACTTTTATCCCATGAATTTCTTAGCTGTTAGTTAAGTCTTGTTGTATATATGTATATAAATTTTAGTTAGAGGACCACAAGGAAGAATAGTTTTTTATAGCTAATTGTGCCATCCTCTTTAAACATTGTTTAAATAAATAAAAATAAAATAAATAAATCTATCTATCTATCTATCTATCTATCTATCTATCTATCTATCTATCTATCTATCTATCTATCTATCTATCTACGCAACAAAGAAAGAAAAAAATGAGAAAAAAAAAAAAAAAAAAAAAAAAAAAAAAAAATAAATAAAAATAAATTCGTCATGACGGTACATTCTGTTTCTAGAATTATGGGTGTTACCTGTGAGGAAGAATTCTGAAATTCTGAAATTGTAGGGGCGTTGTTATTTGGTAGAAGGATGCGTGTCCTGTTTTTATCAATTGAAGCTAGTTCTCGTTCCATCTTTCCCCTGAACAAAACTATTTGTTTAATATATTCTCACTGTCCAAACTATTCCCACTTTGCGCAGGCACATTTACCTTATCGATCACAATATCTCCTGCGCAATTCTAGAATTGTCCGGTACAATTCCGGAATTGGCGGACAAAGTAAGAATTCTTACTTTGCGCAAGACAATTCCGGAATTGCACGGATTCTTACTTTGCGCTGAACACACACACACACACACACACACACACACACACACACACACACACACACATATATACATATATATATATATTTTAAGAAAACATGCTTTGACAATGTCCCGTTTGGAGACAATTTATATGAAATGTCATAGCCTGTTTTCTAGGGTATAAAAAAAAAAAAAAAAAACATCATCAGTTTGTCGTCTGGTGAACTGATTAGACTCCACTTCAGTCCTGATGTAAACTCTTACCACGCGGGGAAGGCGTTTTGCTTGTCGTCTTTCATTAATTTCGGCAAAATCTTCGAAAAATAAGTTTCACAACATCATTACGATTACAGTAGAAGGAACTATATAATGTATATTAAGACGGAAGTCGGTGACGTGATATCTGTTTATTTGCACATACCCATGTTTAAGGTAGGTACGTAATATTGAAGCTCATGTTTGAAATTAGAGCCATGAACCAAGTAACACAATAAAATAGATACAGAAAACTGCACGATTCAGTTATTTTTGTGCATTTTATCGCTGTGTTAACTCCGGCGAATCGCTCACAAACTTAACATTACGAAAACACGCCTATTCAAATATATAGAAAATTTCATCTCCAAAAACTGAAAATTTTCAGATAAAAAACTCCGATATTTTTTATATTTCTGCTCAAAACATGGATTGTGGGTACTCGTTAGAACCGCCTCGCCGAGGCGGTTCTAACGAATACCCACAATCTGGGTTTTGAGCAGAAATAAGAAAAATAATGTATACCCCTGTAAACCCCAGTTTTACTATATAAAAGTGGGGTTTAAGGGGGTCAAAATTATATAGGTATGTTTTCGTGATGAGATAAAACCTATGTTATTTGACACGCCTGACGTCTACACCCGAGAAATACTTAGACTTTTATATTGTTCTTTCGTTTACATGAGGACTTCAGGAAGAAGTATCCAGTTCACGAGCCGAATCAACCAGACATGGAGGTTTCTGTTGCTAGGCTAATTCAGAAGACGACAAATTGATGATGTTTTTTTTTATTATTATTTTATTTTTCCCCATAAAACAGGATGAGACATTTCATACAAATTGTCTCTAATCGAGACAATGTCAGTTGTCTCCAATCGAGATTATGTCAAAACCTGTTTTCTGAAAACAATAAGAAAAAATAATATTTCAATGTCAGCTGCTGAAAACTTTACCCGGATGTTAAGCGTTAGCAGTTGATCTACTCTCTTTATTACGTCTTTCGAAAACGAGGTTTTACGTGCATATGCATTACCATGCTATGAACCACCCTCCTGCAAATATTTGTAAAGTCATACATGTATTTAGTTGTCCTTTGATAAAAAATATGTTGCAAAGAATTTGACAAATAAATTTTGTTGAGATTTTAGATTGCCTCTCTTGTCTAGTAGAACTTACTTTTGTACATCATTTTTCACCATCGAAGCCTGTCATCCATAAACAAACACACGTTCTGCGTACACATCGCCCACACAACAACTGTGCAATAGCACTTCGAAACTGTTACCTGAGCAAAAACGGACGCAGGAAGACTCCCATTTTCTAATCTGTAGTGTGATCTTTGTTTCCAAGGGCATTCTTTTTGACGTTTGTATCAGGTAATCATGTTATGACGTGTTATTTACAGGGAATCCAAATACAGAACTAATAAAGTGCTTTACTAACCAGATTTAGACGATAACTGGACTTTTTATAGAAAAAGACAATTCAGAAGAACCGTTATAGCTACATCTGCATCCTGCCACAATAGAGACTTAAATATACAAATGCTATGTTCAGTCGAATCGGGCGTTTTAACACATTAACCCACGCCTCCGAGTACTTGCGTCCCACAAAACACATTACAACTAAAACTATCACCGTTTTTAAATACATTATTCCTGGTATGTACTCATGCCTCTCCATACAATGATAACCATATCTAAGGATTCTTAAAATGAAAGGCAAAATGTAATAGAACCAAATTGAGGGCAGGATAACAAAACATGAGGTAAACGATATGATCACTCCATTTTCTAAAGGAATCCAGAGGGAGTCTGCAAACTACTTGAACAAGTTATACAATTTTAATGACTATGTTTAACTCTATTTTGCACACTCTAATTGTTACAGCTTTCTGAACAGACGCTCTCAAGTGTGTTTATCTGCGAGAATACTGGATAAAAGCTGTGGATGAAAGTACGTAGATCTAAATTCTTTTTGAAGTATACGGAGGTACTTGATCTTTATGTGATCGATACATTCAGATACTTCATATACCAAAACTAAGACAATTTATAGTGTCGATTAATTGGTATTGGACTGTGAAGGTAAAGTTTTACCTTTACAAGTGTGTTCGTCTGCGAGAATACTGGTCAGTTGTAGATCAAGAAGACACCGTTTTATCCGGCGTTATCTTAAATTTCGTGGATTGCGCCTCGGCCTTTGTTTCGTCGTTAAAAAAAGTCTTAGCAACGGCCAGTTTATGATACAAGGTCATTTTCAAATGCATTTTCATCCATTAGCAGTTCAGAAATTTTGAGAACATGAAAAAAAGTACGAACTCCTCTGGTAAGAATGCTTTTTTTATTATATGGCCGAACCTGCACAACCATTTTCTCTTTGAGTGTTTGACAATTTCGGCAAAGTATATGTATCAATTGAAGATTTAGCAGTTAGAAGAATATATGTAGATCCGGATAGGCTACTTTTCATGTTCGATGAAACTATCCTAATATTTTAGATAAATGTTTTTTATCCGGCGTTACGGTTGGACGCGGTGTGATTGTTTCATGCTGGACAAGCGCTCTTATAAAATTAAGTGGGGTGACCCCACTTCTTGGCTAGAGATAGGGGTATGATAAGGAAGTGGGGTTTTGAGGCTTCCTGCTGATAACATGTGGTTTTTATTCTTTTCATCGAATTCTGGCTCTTCAACATGCTGTGGTGGTCAGCTGCCTGGTCATTAACTTGTAATCAGATACCTCTCCTTTCTTCAACGACATCACAGTAGATATTTTAGTCTTTCTTTTTTGACATTTAAAGTCAATTTGAATGTTATAG